>PVJS01062998.1:0-10592 GCA_004027185.1 Glis glis | reverse complement strand
TGGGTCTCTGTGTGCATCTTTGCTAAGCTGGCGGGACCTGTCCTCTGCATGGCCCAGACGCAGGCTCCTACAGTCACTTTTAGTCTACAGAAGCAACCTCTTACTATCCTACGTACAAATATAACCCAAGGGATGCTGGTAAAACATGTTCGTAGACTGCCAGCATGCAGAATGCTTATGGGTACTCCTGTGGTCTATCTATAAGTTGTAGTGAATTGGTGATGGGGACTGGGGCAGTAATTTCCACCATAGTACCCAGAAAAATTTCTGCTGACACAAAAGTCTAGGAAGAATCTCTGTACTTCCTGAGCTTGGATGGATATCAAGGAACAGACCATATTTTGGAATACTCGTGGCATCCTGGAAAAGAATTCTGTTGCTGTTTCTGATGGAAAATCAGGCCGATAAGACTATCCTGGACCTTGATCTGTAAAGTCATATTCTGAGAAAATGTAAAATCAGGAGAAGGGTTATACTTACTCAGACCCTTCCTGTTCATGGGAACGTTAGTCATCACTCTCTCTCTTTCCTTTTTGTTTACAAACTGACATTTGGATATCTTGTGAACAAAAGCCAGTTATAAAATTTTCCAGTTAAATTAAACAAAAAATTTAATACACAGGTACAAATCTATACATTCCCGTTATAAGTTTTCCAGAGTAGTATACCCCCACCCCCAAATGTTGATGATCTGGTTGCTTAGTGGGAGGACGTTTGCTGAATAAATTTACTTTTTCCTTAATTATTTCCTTGATCTTGCTGTATCACTTTTCCTACCATTATTAATACAATGAAAATGAGAATATCAAATGATCCATGAAGTAATCCTCATGAGAGAATGACAGGGCCTAGAAGTTATTATTCCACCACTGAAGACAAAAGGATGAGTTGTTAATATTTAGAAAAACTCAAATATGCCCTATTTGTGAAGATTGAACTAGAAGTACATATATTAAGTATTGGATAATCTAAATCTCCTTTTGCCCCAGGGGTGCTTGTTTTCTCACCCACCAACCTTTCCTGAACTGTTAAACAAACAACAAACAAAAAAAGCAGGTGTTGGGGGAGACATTGTTTGACATTTGTCTTCTCTGAGCTGTGCTTTGTTTCAAAGTTGAGTGGCAAAGAAAGGAAGAGATACGTACCCCTTGAAGTACTCTAGTATCAGGAACTTGGCAGTTGATTGTGTGTGTGTGTGTGTGTGTGTGTGTGTGTGTGTGTGTTACCGGGGATTGAACCCAGGGGCGTTCTACCTCTGAGCTGTACCCCCAGCCCTATTTTATGTTTTATTTTGAAACAGAGTTTCACTAAGTTGCTGAGGCTGGCCTGGACTCTGTGATCCTCCTGTCTCAGCCTACCATGCCCACCATGCCCGGCTTGGCAGTTGATTTTAAAGGGAAAGCAGGGCAGGAACTTTTCTGTTTGTTTTTATCTGATAAAATATAGCAGTGAATATGTGTCATGTGACCTTCTCTTGACATGTACCTTTTATTCTGCTTTCCCTCAGTTCCCTTCAGAAGATCCATCCATTGGTTTTGTACCAGACTTGATGAGACCTCAGTTGTCAGAGGTGGCACCAGGAGGGTGTCAGTGTCACACACAGGAGTAAAACCGTTCCTAGAGCAAATGATGATGAGTGAGCTGAAGGTGGATGCATGCTTGAGCCCCCACATGGGGGTTGTAAGGGAGACTGAGGAATCTGTGAAAGAGAGCTCCAGTCAGAATAAGAAATACAGCCCACAAATAGAAAGTCTTTGTCCTGAGAGCGCTCGCCAGCGCTTCCGGAACTTCTGTTATCATGAAGCACCTGGACCTCTGGAGGCTGTCAGCCAACTTCTGGAATTATGCCATCAGTGGCTGAGACCAGAGACCCACTCAAAAGAGCAGATCTTGGAACTGCTGGTGTTAGAACAGTTCCTGACCATTCTACCCAGGGACGTCCGGAACTGGGTGCAGAAACATCATCCACAGAATATCAGGCAGGCTGTGGTCCTGGTAGAACGCTTGCAGAGAGAACCTGGAAGAACAAAGAATGAGGTAAGAAGAAAGATTCCTTATGTGTACAATGAAATAGGATAAAGGTGGCTATGTCTGGGGGTTATCAGGAAATGAGATGGGTGAAGTCACACTTGTCTTGTTCCTTTAGGATAGCCAGGCAGGATCTGAAGTCAGTTGTGCAGCAACAGTCAGCCCGACAGGTTTCAGAGTTCCTGGAAGAGTCCTGACTTTCAAGGAAAAATAATGCATTTTTCCCTCTTTAAGGGAAGCATGAATCTAGGGTGGTGGGTCTAGCTTGGCATGGTCATAGAGACTTGAGTGCTTAAAAACAGAGAAATAAAAGACAAGAAAGAGTTGAGAAAGGGCAAACAATAAAAAAGATAGCATTTACAGAGACCAAAGGAGAGAAAGGGTAACACATTAAATAAAAATCAAATAGCTCTGGGGAGACTGCAAAGAAAGAGAAGAAATATAAAGCAAAAAGAGAAACAAAAGGGCCGGGCGTGGTGGCGCACACTTGTAATCCCAGTTTTGGGAGGCGGAGACCGGAGGATCTGGGTTCGCGGCCAGCCTCAGCTCTCTCGCTCTCTCTCTCTCCCTGTCTCTCTCTCTCTCTCTCTCTCTCTCTCTCTCTCTCTCTCTCCTTAGTGAGGCCCTCCGCAACTTCGTGAGACCCGGTTTCAAAATAAAGTATAAAAAATAGGGCCGGGGGCGTAGCGCGGAGGTAGAACGCCCCTGGGTTCAATCCCCAGTACTGCAAAAAAAAAAAAGAGAGAGAGAAACAAAGATTTGGAAAGAAGAAAAATTCCATCAGAGAAGGGAGGAAATCAGGATGCCAAGGTGGTAGTATCCTCTGTAGCAGGAATGCACATCTCTGGGCATCTCCACCAGCCTCCTTTAGTGGGGGTGCCTGTGTTTGGTACTGCTAGTGAATAGGGAACCAAGTTATGCCCTTGGGAGATGGCAGCACACTACTCCTCAGGAGCCCACCTAAAAAGGATAAAGAGCGAGCATATTTCTGGTGTCTTACTGCAACCAAATCATGTGAAGGGGGTGAAGCCTATCTCTTCCCTCATTTTCTCTTCCATCCCATCCCCTTCCCCAGGAAATCTTTCCTTGGCTATAGGAAGGTTGAAAATCTGGCTGACAAGAATCCCTTTTAAATTCAATTCCTTATCTTTTAGAGAAAATTAGAAGCTAGCAATCCATTAAGGCAGGGAGCTGAGTCAACAAACAAGCTGAGGAAAGGCAGGCTGAGAACATACAGTCCACCTAGTGCTGCTCACTGCTCGTGGCTTGAGCCATGGCTGTGTGTACAGAGGTGGGGACTGCAGGGTTGGGGAGCTGGGAGGAGCCACATGCTTTTTCATCTTATCTTAATTTATCCAGATTCTGTGCATAGTTCTTCATAAGAACACAATAACAATATCTCTTCAGCCCTAACTTTAATATCACACACTTCCCAAGTCTGGGCCCTACTGTTGCTCCTCCTTCCACCACCAATCCAAAACAAAAAGTCTGTGCTAATAAGGATGGGGATTATTTCTAGGTCACAGCCCATGAGCTGGGAAAGGAGACAGTGCTCTTGGGAGAAACAGCAGTGGTCCCAGGCTTCAAGTGGAAGCCAGCAGAGCCCCATGCAATGGGTGTGTTCCAGAAAGAATGTTGGAATACATACTAGGTACTCCAAGAACTGCTGGGCTGGCATACTCACTGAGAAACCCAGCCTGTATCTAAAAGAGGTGAGGAGCTTCATAATACTTCTCTTCTCCTGGGATCTGTGATAGTAATTGGTTCAGCTAGAATGTTGTGGGAATTTTCCAGGGGCCCAGCTGTGCCAGCAGTTATGATGTTTCCCAGTTGGGAGTTCAGTGGGGGGGCAGGGGGGGTTGAATTCAGGTTCAGAAATGTTCAAACCACAGAACCCTGGTATTCACACCATGGTCTCTACTCTTTAGACATCTTAGAGGAAAGAAGAAGATGGCACAGAGCCAGGTGGGGCCACCACACTTTTGTAAGTTAACGGAGAAATGGGGATCAGAAATTTGCTGTCAAAGGGCAGAATGTGAAGGAAATTGTGCACCAAGAAAAAATAAGACTAAAATCTCCCATGTTTCTTACTATGCACCAGAGAACCCGAGTTCTTCATATTCAAACATCTCTGATTCATGCCCAGATCAGTAAACAATTTATTTACGAGCTTCAATCTATTCAGTAGATTTTCTTCTATTAATTTCTCCCGTGAAGTCTGGGGAAAGAGTGCTCTGGGGAACTGGTTCTATGAGTAGTGGATATTTGACTCCTATTTCCCTTGAGATGACCACTTCTGGACACCATACACATGCTTCTTATGGTGAGCCATCTTATTGAAGGTGTCCTGGTGTTCTATATTTTAGAAATCAGCTCAGGATGTTCATAAACAGGAAAGAGAGAAATTTTCTCTGGCTCTTTTCCACCCACAGCTGTGCATACTCCACAGATTTTAGCCCTTTCTGAGCAGAAAAGCACCAGAGACTGGAAGATGGCATCTGAGCTCATCTGGCCTGAGTCCCAGGTGAGCTGCACTTTCCAGCTTTTTCAGGCAGCCTCGTCTGTGCTTTTCCCTGCTGTCTATGACTCATACTGCCTGGCAGGTGTCCTTCAGTGTGTTAGCCCCGAATCTTCCCCAGGCAACTAGGCTTGGCGCAGCGGGAATGGGGATTGGGTACCTCCTAGGCTGTTTACCAATCTGCTTGGCTCGTTCCTTTCTGCCATCTTTTTTCCCTAAATCTTGTACTGTTTACTTCCTAAGCACTTGGCCTACCATGTAATTCCGAGATGGGTGGTAGGACAGCTTCTCCAGTGGCAACTACTTAACTAAAGCTCATTCTCTTCTTCAGAGTTTGTTGACATTTGAAGATGTGGCTGTATATTTTTCTGAGGAAGAATGGCAATTATTGGAACCTACTCAGAAGTCCCTCTACAATGATGTAATGCAGGATAACTACGAGAATGCCATCTCTGTAGGTAAAGGTTTTCCCTTCACTTTGTGTGCAAGTTGAGTGAAAAGCTATGTCCTCAGTGTTTGGAAATTGCAGCCCTATGAGAGAGCCTCTGTATTCCAGCAGCTGGTCACTGTTAACTTGATGGTGTGGGGGAAAGGAAAGGCGTATGCAGATCACCTGGAGAGCTTTTTATAAATTCACATGGCGGCTGGACATGGTGGTGCATGCCTGTAATTTCAGTACTTCGGAGATTAAGACAGGAAGGCCACAGGTTTGAGAACAGCCTCAGCAATGCAGTGAGACTCTTAGCAACCTAGTAAGACCCTATTTTAAAAAAACAAAACAAAACAAAAAGGCTGGAGGGGTAGCTTGGAGGTAGAATGCCCCTGGGTTCAATCCCCAGTTTCACAAATAAATGAATAAATAAATACATATGTCTCACTTTTTTATTCTACGTAGAATAATCGATCTGTTATATCCCTGCCCCACCCTGCAAACCTGCTCTTGCCATATCATTCCCAACACCATCTTAACTGCTCAGGCTAGAAACCACTCAGTCACTCTTGACTCCAGTCTTTCTGTTCCACTCTACAGCCAATCTATCAGCAAATCTTCTTCACTTCTTCTTCAAAATACATCCCGAATCCAACCATGTCTCAGCCTCTTCCACTCTCACTATCCTAGTCTAAGCCACTGTCATCTCTAACCAGGTATACCTTCCATAACAGTAGATTCCTATTGCCCATGTTATTTGCATCTATCTTCCTTAGGTTTAGTTCCTTGCTTCCTCATTGTATACTTAGCACATCCACAGTAGAATATAAAGAAGATATTGGATCCAAGATTCTGCCTACTTAAACATTTGGAATAAATAAGTTATAGAAGAGTCATTTGTCTCCCTGAAAATAGTCTGGAATTAAGATGACAGTTCATGGCCTCAAGGTTTTATTATCAGAGCATTATTGTTGCACTTTAAAGTGATCTATTTAGAGCAAGGAGAACAACCATAGATCCAAGGTCCCCAAGAACTTAAGGACAGTCTTGAAGAGTTTCCTACAGGTAAGTATATATGGGAATAATAGAAACATTTTTTGATGTGTTTACAGGGTTTTAACATTTTATGATTCTGCTCTTGCATTTTTTAATTAAAGTTTTGATTGTAGCCAGGCATGGTGGTGTACACTTGTAATCCCAGTACTTGGGAGGCTGAGACAGGAGGATTGCAGGTTCACGGCCAGCCTCAGCTACTTAGCGAGGCCCTCTGCAACTTAGTGAGACCCTGTTTCAAAATAAAGAATAAAAAATAGGACTGGGGGTGTACCTTGGAGGTAGAATGCCCCTAGGGTTCCATCCCCAGTTCCGCAATAAATAAATAAATACATAAAGTTTTGATTGAGGTCATTTTAGATTCTTATGCAGGTTTAAAATGTAATGCAAAGAGAATCCATGTACACATTACCGAGTTTCCTGTAATGATAACTTTTGCACAAATATATCATAACCAGAATACTGATATTGACACAACCTACTGATCTTATTCATATTTCTCCAGTTTTACTTGAATTCTTCTGTGTGTGTTTGTATGTGTTCAGTTCAGTTTTGTCACATAAGTAGATTTATGTATTTACCACTATAGTCAAAATCCTGGATAGCTCCATTACCACAAAGATCCCTCCTCTTGCCCTTTTATAACCACTCACACTTCCCGCCCAAACCCCACGAATCCATGCCAACCATTAGTATGTTTTACATCTCTAATATTTTGCCATCTGAAAAATGTTATATGAAAGCAATCATGAAGTATATAACTTTTGGGGATTACATGTTGCATGTAACAATAGCTCATTCTTCCATACCACTATCTGTTTAACCATTCACCCATTGAAAGATATCTTGCTGTCTCCATTTTAGGCTATTATGAAAACACTGCAATGAATTCATGTACAGGTTGTTCTGTAGAGTTTTCATTTCTAGGATAAATGCTTCAAGGATACAATTGCTTATTCATATGGTAATTACATGTTTGATTTTATAGGAAACTTCTGAACTGTTTTCCATAGTGGCTATACCATTTTACATTCCCATCAGCAATGTGTGAGTGATCCAGTTTCTCTACATCCTTGACAGTGGTTAATGTCAATACTTTTTAATAATGTTAGCCATTCTGATAGGTGTGTAGTAACATCTCACTGTGGCTTTGATTTGCATTTCCCTAATGCATTTTTTTTTGTGGTACTGGGGGTTGAACCCAGGGGCATTCTACCTCCAAGCTATACCCCCAGCCCTATTTTTTATTCTTTATATTGAAACAGGGCCTCACTAAGTGGCAGAGGGCCTCACTAAGTAGCTGAGGCTGGCCACGATCCTGTGATCCTCTTGTCTCAGCCTCCCAAGTACTGAGATTACAAGCGAGCACCACCACACCCGGCTCCCTCTTTTCATGTGCTTATTGGCCATCTCTATATCTTCTTCACTGTAATGTCTTTCTCCCATATTTTAACTGGATTACCTGTGTTCTGACTGTTGCATTTTAGGAGTTCTTAATATTGTCTAGATTGTAATGTTTTGTTAGATATATGGTTTGCAATTAGTTTCTACCTGACTGAATATTGTCTTTATCCTTTTTCCATTGTCTTCTGTGGAGTAAATATTTTTTATTTTGATGAGGATCATTTTTTCCTGTTATAGATTGTGTTTTTGATGTCAGGTATAGACCTCTGACTAGATTACCCTTAGATCCCTGATTTTCTCCTAAAATTTTATAGTTTTTATGATTTACATTTAAGGTCATGATTTATTTTGTATGAGGTGTGAGTTTTAGATTGAGACTTTTTTTTGCCTATGGAGGTCCTATTGCTTTAGCGTCATTTCTTGACCAGGATATTCTTCCTCCATTGAATTACTTTTGTGCTTTTTGTCAGAGATAAGTCGGGCATGTTTGTGTACATCTGCTTTATTCCACTGAGCTATATGTCTGTCCGTCTGTGAATACTGAGCTCTCTTGACTACCATAGCTGTATAGTAAGCCTTAATATCTGTTGGGCAAAGTGATTTTTCCCACTTTATTCTTTTCCAAGGTTCCTTTATCTATTGAAGGGGCTGTGCCTTGCCATATATATTGTAGTGTAAGCTTACCTGTGTCTACAATAAGCTCTTTTGAGATTTTTCCAGAAATTGGAGAAGATTTATACATCAGTTTGAGGAGGATTTACATATTTACTTTGTTGATTCTTCTAATCCATGGACACAGTATATTTCTATTACATCTTCTTTGATTTCTTTCCTCAACGTTTTGTAATTTTCACTGTACAGACACTCGACATGCTTTGTTAAGTACATGCTTAAGCTTTTCATTTTCAATGGAACAATTGTAAATGACACTATTATAAATTTTGGTTTCTACACATTCATTGTTTTTATGTAGGAATGCTGTGGATTTTGTTTTGATCTTGTATCTTGTGACCATATTAAACTCACTTATAACTTTTTTTGTGTGGTACTGGAGATTGAACCCAGGGGTATTCTGCCTTCAAGCCCCTAGCTCTTAGCCCTTAGCCCCTAGCCCTTTTTATATTTTTGTTTTGAAATAGGGTCTTGCTAGGTTGCTGAGAGTCTCACTGCACTGCTGAGGCTGTCCTCCAACCTGTGATCCTTCTGTTACAGCCTTTCAAGTACTGGGATTACAGGCACACACAACCACGCCCAGCTCACATATAAGTTAGTTAGTTAGTTTGTTTATTTATTTATTTATTTTTTGCGGTACCGGGGATTAAACTCAGGGGCCTTCTACCTCCAAGCTACACCCTGGTGTCCTATTTTTTTTATACTTTATTTTGAAACCAGGTCTCACAAAGTTGCGGAGGGCCTCACTAAGTAGCTGAGGCTGGCCGCGAATGCGGATCCTCCTGTCTCGGCCTCCAAGTACTAGGATTACAAGCGTGCGCCACCACTCCCAGCTAGTTTATTTATTTGTTTTGGTACTGTGGATTGAACCCGAGGCATTCTACCTCCAAGCTCCCAGTCCTATTTTATGTATTTATTTATTTGTGGTACTGGGGATGGAACTCAGGGGCCTTCTACCTCTATGCTACACCCCCAGCCTTATTTTATTTTTCATTTTGAAACAGGGTCTCACTAAGTTGATGAGTCTGTCACTAAATTACTGAGGCTGGACATGAACCTACAATCCTCTTGTCTCAGCCTCCCAAGTACTGGGATTACTGGTGTGTGCTACATATAAGTTTTAAGAGGATTTTGGGTATATTTCCTGGAATTTTCTGTATAGGCAATCATATAATCCATGATTCCTTTTATTTCTTTTCATGCCTTACTGCATTTCTGTACCATGTTGAATTAGAGTGGCAAAAAAGTCGTCCTTGCCTTGTTCCCAATATTAGCATGAAAACATTCAGATAATTACCATTACTTATGATGTTAGCACTTTATTTTTGTTGATATTCTTTATCAACTTGATATCATTCCTAATGTTATGAATTTTTTATCATGAATGGATATGGGATTTTGTTACTTTTTCTGTGTCAGTTGATAGGCACATATGATCTTTATTCTTTAGTCTGTTCAAATGGTGGGTAATGTTGAATGATTTCTAAATGTTGAACCAATCATGCATACCTGTAATAAATCCCACTTTTTCCTGTTATATAATTCTTATACATTGTTATCTTCAGTTAGTCAAGATTATGATGACAATTTTTGCATTTGATTTCATGGGAAATGTTAGTTTGTATTTTTTTTCTTTTTTAGTACTATCATTTACAGTTTGGTATCAGCATAATACCGATCATCTGGACCTGGAGATTTTGTGGGTAGAGGATTTTAAATTATGAATTCAGTTTCTTTGATGGATGTCGTGCTCTTCAGGATCTATGTCCTATTGGTTGAAATCTGGTAGTTTGTGATTTTCAAAGAATTGTTCTGTTTTTACTAACTTTTAAAATTCATTAACATAAAGTTAATAGAATTACCTTATTCTTTCTGCTGTAGAGTATGTAGTGATATGCCGTTTCATTCTTGATATTGGTGAGTTGTGTCTTCTCTTTATTTTTGTCAGTCTTGATTGAGGTTTACCAATTTTACTAGTGTTTAGGAAGAACAAGTTTTTATTCTATTGTGATTTCTGCTCTTGTCTTTATTTTTTTTTCTTTTACAGCTCTTGGTGTCCCTCCCCCCCCGCCTCCCCCCCATGTAGCACTGAGAATGATGTTGGTATAATCTCATATATACACATTGTTTATGACAGTAATTCCATAGATTCACTACTTTCTTACCCTTCCCCTTCCCTTGTACCCCTTCCCTTGCACCACTGAGGATTCTCCGTTTTCATTGAAGTCCCTTTTGTGTCCCCACTACTCCCTAAGTTGCGCATATTAATGAAAACATATGACCCTTCATTTTTTGTGATTGGCTAATCTCACTTAACATAATGTTCTCCAGATCTTTCCATTTTCTTGCAAATGCTGTTATTCTGTTCTTCTTTATTGCTGAGTAGAATTCCATTGTGTGTATTTCCCATAATTTTGTAATCCATTCATCTGTTGATGGACATCTAGGTTGGTTCCATAATTTGGCCACTGTGAATTGTGCTGCTAT
>PVJS01062997.1:0-10592 GCA_004027185.1 Glis glis | reverse complement strand
AAAGGAAAGGTGTCCCTACTGAGGTGCAGCGCAGAAGGGCCACAACGGCCAGAAAGAAATGGCCTTTCTCTTCAGTATAGATTTGTTTCTCCTTATAAATGGATACAGACGAGGCTTTAAAATACTTTTTTTTTTTTTTTTTTTTTTTTTTTTGCGGTACCAGGGATTGAACCCAGGGGCGTTCTACCTCCGAGCTACACCTCCGGCCCTATTTTTTATCCTTTATTTTGAAACCAGGTCTCACGAAGTTGCAGAGGGCCTCACTAAGTAGCTGAGGCTGACCGCGAACCTGGATCCTCGGGTCTCAGCCTCCCAAGTACTGGGATTACAAGCGTGTGCCATCACGCCTGGCTTTTAAAATACTTCTAATGAAGCTTGTCATGTTTTCACATTGTCCACAGTAAGAATGTCTCCTAATCTGCGTCTTAGCAATACAGCATACTTTATTTTTTTTTTCTTTTTCCTGGTGCCAGGGATCGAACCCAGGGTCATTCTACCAATGAGCTACATCCCCAGCCCTTTTCATTTATTTATTTATTTATTTATTTATTTATTTATTCTTTTTTTTGTGGTTGGGGATTGAACCCAGGGGCGTTCTACCTCCGCGCTACACCCCCGGCCCTATTTTTTTATACTTTATTTTGAAACCGGGTCTCACGAAGTTGCGGAGGGCCTCACTAGGTAGAGAGAGAGAGAGACAGGGAGAGAGAGAGAGAGAGAGAGAGCTGAGGCTGGCCATGAACCTGGATCCTCCGGTCTCCGCCTCCCAAAGTACTGGGATTATAAGCGTGCACCATCACGCCCGGTGCCCTTTTTAAACAGGGTCTTAAACTGGGCCTGGTGGTGCACGCCTGTAATCTCAGTACTTGGGAGGCTGAGACAAGTGGATCACAGGTTTGAAGCCAGCCTCAGTAACTTAGTGAGACTATCAGCAATTTAGCAAGACTCTGTTTCCAAGTAAAAAATAAAATAGGGCTGGGGTGTAGCTCAGATATAAAATGCCCCTGAGTTCATTCCCCAGTACCAAGAAAAAAAAAAAAAAGAAAGAAAAGAAAAAGAAACAGGGTCTTGCTAAGTTGCCTAGATTAGCCTCAAACTTGAGATCCTCCTGCCTCATCCTCCCAAGTTCTGGGATTACAGGTGTGCACCTCTGTGCCTGCCATTATTACAGCATTCTGAGGCCTCATCAAGCTCTTCAGTTCACTTGCTACAGACTTCATAGTCACCCTCCCACATACTACAGAGGGAATCATACTCTGCCTTTGGTTCCAGAATACCAGGCAAAGATCAACTGATAACTTGAAATTGAAGCAATTTACCTTTCTAAATAAATAAATAAGCCAGGCATGATGGTGTTCACCTATAATATTAGTACTTGGGATGATGAGGTAGGAAATTCCCAAGTTCAAGGCCAGTCAGTCTTAGCAATTTATTGAGGCCCTCAGCAATTTAGCAAGACCCTGTTTCAAAATAAAAAATAAAAAGGGCTGGGGATGTAGTTCAGAGGTAGAATGCACCTGGGTTCAATCCACAGTACCCCAGTACCACAAAAAATAAAAAATAAAAATAGGGTCAGGACTCTTGATGAAGCTTGGCATTCTGTTCAACATATAATCAAACATGAAGTCTCATTTCAACCACTTAGTCATTTAATGAATATTTGTAATATCCATGTACACACAAGAGAATGAAGACGAGGGGTGCAGGAGAAGTGTACAACAAAGTATATGAGCCATGTGTATACGTGTGCTACTGGGGATTAAACCAGGGGCATTCTACCTCCAAGCTACACCACAGCCCTATTTTATTTTACTTTTTTTTGAAATAGGGTCTCACAAGCTTGCTGAGAGTCTTACTACTTGCTGAGGCTATCCTTGAACCTGTGATCCTCCTGTCTCAGCCTCCCAAGTACTGGGATTACAGATGTGCGTCACCACACCTGGCTATGGATCCTTTCTTCTAATAGGGTAAGTACACAAAGAACAATTTAAGGCTATTTATAATAAGGACCATAAAAGTGATGCACATAGAAGTTTGAGGAGGCAAAGATCACTTTTTGGGGAGGTTACCTGGATAGCCCCCATAAAGAGAGTGACCATTGAGATGGATCTGGAAAATGTCTACAGGTAGAGCTGAGAAAAAGTGATGTGAACACAGGAAACCATAGGAGGTGGCTCAGTGAGTGTTCAGTTTACTAGAGCATTGGGTTTGTAGAGGAGAATCATGTGTATAAGGCTAGAAAGGGCAGCTGGGTCCGGCCCTCCCTTGGGGGAATTTGAATCCCAGGCTGAGGAGTCCGGCTTTATTTGGTGGACAGTAGGAAGCCACAAAACATTTTTTAAAACAATCTTATTGGCCAGGCGTGGTGGTGCATGCTTGTAATCCCAGTACTTGGGAGGTGGAGACCGGAGGATCCGGGTTCACGTCCAGCCTCAGCTACTTAGTGAGGCCCTCTGCAACTTCGTGAGACCCGGTTTCAAAATAAAGTATAAAAAATAGGGCCGGGGGTGTAGCTTGGAGGTAGAATGCCCCTGGGTTCAATCCCCGGTACCTCAAAAAAAAAAATCTTAGTGAGATTGTATTGACATTCAATAAACTACATATGTCAAAGTATAGAGTTTGATAAATAAATTTTGACTATATACATATACATGTATATATATGTATCCATGAAACCATCACCACAATCAAGATAACGAACATCCAATCACCCTCAAAAGTTCCACTGAAGGATTTTAAAGGCATGGCAACCAGAACAATGTTTTTGGAAAGTGTTTCTGGATTTTAAAAAAATTACTATCATTGTTGATTTTGGTACTGGGGATTGAACATGGGGGCATTTTACCTCGGAGCTACATCCCCAACCCTATTTTATTTTTTATTTTGAAACAGGGTCTTGCTAATTTGCTGACAGCTTCCTTAAGTTGCTGAGGCTGGCTTTGAACCTGCAATCCTCCTGTCTCAGCCTCCTAAGTACTGGGATCACAGGCGTGTGCCACCAGGCCCAGATGGATTATTTATTTGTTTGTTTGTTTGTTTGTTTGTTGTGGTACTGGAGATTGAACCCAGGGGCATTTTACCTCCGAACTACACTCCCAGACCTTTTTATTTTTTGTTTTGAAACAGGATCTTGCTAGGTTGTTAAGAGTCTTACTACTTGCTGAGGCTGTCCTCGAACCTGTGATCCTCCTGTCTCAGCCTCCCAAGTACTGGGATTACAAGAGTGCGCCACCACGCCCGGCTTGAATTATTATTTGTGTGTATGTGTGTGTGTGTGTGTGTGTGTGTGTGTGTGTGTGGCACTGGGGATTGAACCCAGGGGCATTCTACCTCTGAGCTACACCCGCAGCCCTATTTTATTTTTATTTTGTAACAGGGTCTGGCTAGGTTGATGAGAGTCTTACTACTTGCTGAGGCTGTACTCAAACCTGCAATCCTCCTGTCTCAGCCTCCCAAGTACTGGGATTACAAGCGTGCACCAGCACACTTGGCTGAATTATTATTTTAAAATGCCTGCTTCTAGCTGGGCATGGTGGCGCATGCCTGTAATCACTGTACTTGGGAGGCTGAGACAGGAGGATCGCAGGTTTGAGACAGCCTCAGCAACTTAGTAAGACTCCTAACAATTTAGCAATATCCTGTTTCGAAATAAAAAATAAAATAGGGCTGGGGTGTAGCTCAGAGGTAGAATGCCCCTGGGTTTGATCCCCAGTATAATAACTAACTAAATAAACAAATAAAATGAAGGGCTAGGGGTGTGTATCAGAGATAGAAGACTCGTGGGTTCAATCCCCAGTACTACAAAAAATAAAATGACTCTTCTGATCATTTTGTAAGTCTCATTATCTCCTTCAGTGGTATGTTAAATTTATAAATGAATTATACCATATCTAAAAACGAATAAAAACAATAGATAAAGATACCATAGCTTTTGTCAATCTGGTGGCAGTAAACAGGACAAAGTGGAAGGGGGCAGGAACAGAAGTGAACAGAATGGGCAAGGGAGAGCCTACGGAGGAAGTGTCACCAACAGTTGAGGCAAGTGGTAATAAAGTTTGGTAAGAAGAATCAGGACAGAAAGGAAGGAATAAATGAGAGGGACTGATTGGATGATCAGGACCAGAGCGAGGGGAAAGGCAAAAACGACAGGTTTTGAGCCAGCTGGATCACAATCTAGGCGAGTGTGAGATGTGAAAGGCCCCCAGAAATAAGCAAGAGTTTGTGGGTATGGATTTGGGAAGAAGGGAAGTAAATCATATTTAGGGATCACCCACATTGAGTCACAAGATTGACTCACATTTGTGAGAAATAGACTCAGTAGAAAAAAAAGCCGAGCAAAAGTCAAGTAGAAAAAAAGGTTCAAGAAAGAACCTTTGGAACTCCAAATCACAGGTCTTCCAAAGAACTAAGGGCACAGTGCTTAAAATATCCCAGGCAATGGGCTAAGCTCTTTACAAAGTATATTATTTCATCTCTCCCTCACAACAATCCTAAGTAGTTTCTAAATTAGCTCTGTTTTACAGATGGGGAAAATAAGTTGCAGAGGAATTAGATCGCTTGCCCAGTGTCACATAATTAGCCCATGGCAAAACTACATTGTTAAAATCAGACAATCTGAATACATTGGTAATCTCAGGGCTACAATGTCTTCTTCCTGCAGCCCAGTCATTTAAGCTTTCCTAAGATAAGGTGGCCTAGCAACCAAGCAAAACCCAGGCCAAGCTGCTGTACCCACTTTCCTGGTGTAATCCCAAGGGGCACCATATCTTCCAACCTCAATATACTGCAGTATAATTGGAACTGAATTCACAGTCTGATGTTTTATGGGGCAACATAGGATAAAAAGGGAGCTAGCATGGTAAGGGGGGAAAGAAAAGAGAAAGAGGAAGCCGGGCGTGGTCGTGCACGCTTGTAATCCCAGTACTTGGGAGGTTGAGACCGGAGGATCCGGGTTCGCGGCCAGCCTCAGATACTTAGTGAGGCCTCCGCATCTTAGCGAGACTCTGTTTCAAAATAAAGAATAGAAAATAGGGTTGGGGGTGTAGCTCAGAGGTAGAATGCCCCTGGGTTCCATCCCCAGTACCGCAAAAAAAAAAAAAAAGAGAGAAAGAGGAGGCTCTGGCCTGTCATTAGTTATCCAATTTAGATTGTACTTGCTAAAACTTAGTTCAAGTGCATAGACAGAAGACCTTTATTTAAAAAATGGAATTGCATTAGTCAAAGTGAAAATGAAGAATTTTGCCTAAGAGGTCAAACACCACAAAGCTCACCATCTTGAGTTTATAGTAATATAATTATATAGTAATATAAACAAAGGAGTATATTACCATCTTATTTGGTTGCAAAAATAGCTAGTTTCTGCTAAAGAGAAACAAGAAATCTCATTTCTGGATTATTAATCTATTATGACTTTTCCAGGAATAGAAGAAATAAGCATAACTTGGAAAAGTTAAAAAATAAAGCACCACTATTTACATATTTGCATTTAAAAGAGCCAGGCAGATGGCTGGTTGAAGGAGAGAAAGTGGTTAGCTTTGTTAAACCTCATTTCATAAGTAGATAGAGCAGTGTTTTCTTCCTGACATTTAAATAAGTAGTCTGGTCTCAGTGATTGCCTACTAATCTATTACATTATGAAGGACTGTTTTGAAATACACAGATCACAGAAACCATAAACTCTGCTTCCAATCACTCTCATTTGTAAGGCCAAAGAAATATATACCTTCTATCAGGAGCCACAGAGCTCTCTGATTGGTTAAAAACCCTAGAGAAAATGTGGACTACTTGAGAAATAGCATTCCCAAACTAAGTTCTGCAAAAAGAGCTAAATATCTTTGAGTTTAAACCCTATCTACGAATGTGTTTATAGGTGTTAGAGCAGGGGTCAGGAAACTTTCTGTAAAGGATCAGCTAATAGATATTTAGACTCGACAGGCTTATGGTGTCTGCCACAACTATTCAATTCTACTGCTGCAGTACAAAGGCAGCCAAGAGCAATGGAAAAATTAATGTTATACAATCCAATAAAACTTTATTTACAAAAAAAAAGACAGCAGGACAGATTTGGCCTGTGGTTTGTAGCTGTTAATTCCTTCTCTAAAGGATGATTCTCAAACTCCATGTGCATCCCAATCACTTGTGCTGTTGAAAAGGTATGTTTGGAGGCCCCAGTCCATCTCTACAGAATCCGAATCTCTAGGGCTGGGACCTGGGGATCGGCAATTTCATAAGGACTACAAGTGGAGTATGAAGGACAGTTAGAAAACTCTGTGGTATGCAACTAGCTTCATCTAAGCTGGGGTGGCCCTACCGTCCTAGATGTGGGCTGGCACTTCCTGCATCCTGTGGCAATCAGAAGGCAACAACGGTTTTATCTTTTGCTGACCTTTCTAGTGAAGGGCAGATGAACAAACTACTGCTTTTGTTCTACAACTTCTGAAATGCATAAAATAAATTCTTCTTGGGTGAAATTAACATGAAATTTAGGGATGAATTTGAAAGAAAATCTTCTGCTTGAAATAACAGATTTTTCAACCAAAAATCTCCCTGAAATCCTATTTATGTGTCTATCTATTTATTTATTTATTTATTTATTTATTTTTTATCTACTTATTTATTTTTGGTACCGGGGATTGAACCCAGGGGCGTTTTACCTCTGAGCTACCCCCAGCCCTATTATTTTGTGTGTGTGATGCTGGGAATTGAACCCAGGGGCATTCTACCTCTGAGCTACATCCCTAGCCCTATTTTATTTTTATTTTAAAACAGGGTCTCACTAGGTTGATGACCCTCAGGCCTATTTTATTTGTTTTGAAACAGGGTCTCACTAAGTTGCTGAGGGCCTCGCTAAGTTGCAGAGACTGGCCTTGAACCTGTGATCCTCCTGTCTCAGCCTCCCAAGTATTGGGATTACAAGTGAGAGCCACTACGGCCTGGCTCCTGAACTCCTTTAGATTACAAAATTTATAGACAAGATCCTCACCAAAAGACAGAATTAAAATTTTTTTTATTCTTATTTTTATTTTTTGTTGTACTGGGGATTGAACCCAGGGGCATTCTACCTCTGAGTACACCCCTACCCCTTTTTATTTTTCATTTTGAAACAGGGTTTTACTAGGTTGCTGAGAGTCTCACTAAGTTGCTGAGGCTGACCTAGAACCTGCGATCCTCTTGTCTCAGCCTCCCGAGTACTGGGATTACAGGTGTGTGCCACCATACCTGGCTCAGGGTTAAATCTTAAGGAATAGTTCTAGTGTTCTCTGTTTCCTCCAAAATATCTTCAGTAAAGGGCTGACCTGATCCCTAGAATTTCACTAATAACAAGTTATTACTTTGCATCTAGGGGTCTTTGCTTCAACAAACTCATGTGAAGCCGGGCATGGTGGCTCACACTTGTAATCCCAGTACTTGGGAGGCTGAGACGGGAGGATCCGGGATTGCGGCCAGCCTCAGCTACTTAGTGAGGCCCTCCACAATTTAGTGAGAACCTGTTTCAAAATAAAGAATCAAAAATAGGGCTGGGGGTGTAGCTTGGAGGTAGAATGCCCCTGGGTTCAATCCCCAGTTCTGAAAAAAAAAAAGATGAAAACTCACGTGAAACCAGACAGTATAAAATCTCTGTAAGCTTCTGGGAACTTCTCTCAACAATCAAGCAGAAAATAACTGATTCAGCTACATTCAGTTCTGCCAGATAAATAAAATGAGGCATGATTTATTTGTGTTTTAATTGTTAGAAGTCAATAGCCTATTCAGCCAAAGAGCAAGTGCTGTCCAGCCTTGGGAATAACTCCACTTCGTCAGCTCTCCAGATTTTCCTAGGAAGAACAGTGAAAACCCTAGTCAAAGGGACGGTCTTTAAGAACTTCTTAAGAACCAGGGAATGACCTGCAAATACCTCCAGGGACTACAACTCTTACTAAGGCTTCTGCCAATCCTGGAAATGGAAAGTAGTCTATGACAGCAGAAGTTCTAATGAATACTAAGATGAGACATGGGCTTAGAATGCCTCCTACAGTTATCTCGAATTGTTCTTCATTAAATAATAAATGATTCTGAACTTCCTCAACACACACGTAAAGATGTTAAGGAAAGAAGACCCAGAAACTCACCTGGGAGCAGAGAGAAGCCAGGCTAAGATTAATGTATTTTATAGATGATTATGTACAGGAAATGAAGATCAGCTTTACAGAGTCAGTAGTGAACATTTTAGGCAGCATGACTCTGGAGTCCAACCCCTACAGGCTGAGCTTTTCTCTGCTCCCCTTTCCCATGGCAACAAAATCCTGTAAGTTAGGGAAGCCTATTTTCCTGCTTGGTTTCCAGTGTACATAAGGGGTCATGATTAGAGTCCCGGGTATTAATACCAAAACGAGCCAAGTGCTTAACAAAGCCCCAACATACTTACCCACCCTCCCTGACCCTGGATGAACTCCCGGATGGCTCTGTTCCCATTGATCATGTTCGTCAAGGGGATGACCACCTGTCTTGCCATTTGAGGAGCTGCAAGAGCCACACACTCAAGAAGTTTCACTGACACTGCCAGAAAGGCTCTCTCATAAACCAGGCTGGAATCCTGAGCACACCAGGTCTTGCTGAGAGACTCGACTATGTCCTGAAGCACAGCTCTTGCCTGGGAAGAGAAGATAAGTCAGTGGAGTATCACTCAAAAAGTGCCAGAGGCTGCAGGCATAGGGATCCCATAAGCAAAAAAGAGTAGCAAATGTACTATTCTTTTTTTTTTTTTTTGCGGCACCGAGGATTGAACCCAGAGGCGTTCTACCTCCGAGCTACACCCCCGGCCCTATTTTTTATACTTTATTTTGAAACCGGGTCTCATGAAGTTGCAGAGGGCCTCACTAAGCAGCTGAGGCTGGCCGCGAACCCGGATCCTCAGGTCTCAGCCTCCCAAGTACTAGGATTACAAGCGTGCGCCACCACGCCCAGCTGCAAATGTACTATTAGTGAAACCTGAGGTAATATTAGGGACAGAAGGATACACTTTTCTCATTTTAATGTTTTGTTATTTTAATAAATATTAGAAAATATGTAAACAGCCCACCAAGCCCATGATTTCATATATTATTGCTTAGGATAAACAAAATGAAATGAAAACGAAATGATTGGAAAGAAAAATATTAAGTACACGATAGTGCGGTGGGTCAAAATGTAAAAGTATTGTTTGTATGTCCAGGAAATGTCTAGGAAACACTAAAGTTTAAAAACAAATTAGTTCTTCCTTTTCCTCTTTCCTTTCCCAAACAATTCGGTCCAAAAGCCAAGTTGGTGGAGCCAAGGGAGAACTTTTGGGGTGTAGGAGGGCCGGTAGTGGTTAGAGCAGGGTGTCAGTCCAAAGAAATTGAGAAAGGAATCTTCATGGGAGGGTACCTAGAACGTAGTTTTTACATCATTCTTTCATAAAAGAAACCAGAGCTCCCTAGAGAATGGCTGACTCCAGGCGGGGCAGAGAAAGTACAAGATCTTCTGCTAGAAATTAAGGAAGTACTTAAAGCATAATAGAGACACATCAAAAAAGACACAGTCCTGATAAAAAGACTCCTACCATAGCCAGGCATGATGGTGCACAACTGTAATTTCAGTACTTAAAAGGCTGAGACAGGAAGATCAAGGGTTTAAGTCCAGCCTTGGCAATTTAGCAAGATCCTCAGCAACTTAGCAAGACCCCGTTTCAAAATAAAAAGTAAAAGGGGTTTGGGTTGAAGCACAGAGGTAAAATGCCTCTGGGTTCAATCCCCAGCACCCCTCTCCCACAAATAAGACGCCCACCAACTAAATATGGGACAATTTGAACATTTAAATAAATAACAATAGTAACTCATGACAACCCATTGCATAAAGTAGTAATTCATAGATCTATGCTGATATAGAAATAAATGGATTAAATTTTTGATGAGTTATGGGATATATACATAGTTACCAAGTACCTCTCTATAAAACACTTATTACACAGGGGAAAAGAGTAACTTCCCAGTGGAGAAGCCTTACTGACACCATCTAAAGTGATTAGAGTTGCTGGGCATGGTGACACACACTTGTAATCCTAGTACTTGGGAAGCTGAGACAGGAGGCTCACAGGTTCAAGACCAGCCTCAGCAATTTAGTGAGGTTCTCAGCAACTTAGTAAGACTCTGTTTCAAAGTAATAAATAAATACATAAATAAATAAATACATAAATAAATACATAATAAATAAATAAATATTGGGCTGGGGTGTAGCTCAGAGGTAGAATGCCTCTAGGTTCAATCCCCAGTACCACACACAAAAAAATAGATAAATAAAATAAAGTGATTATAGAGTTAACAATGCCAGTAATGGGACAGAAGAAAATCTTGTGTCGGTTGATACTGAGGTAGGACAGAAGAAATAAAAGAAGCCGGGTGTGTGGTGGCACATGCTTGTAACCCCAGTACTTGGGAGGCTGAGACCAGAGGATCTGGGTTTGTGGCCAGCCTCAGTTACTTAGTGAGGCCTGCCAAAACTTAGTGAGACCCTGTTTCAAAATAAAGAATAGCCGGGCGTGGTGGCGCACGCTTGTAATCCCAGTACTTTGGGAGGCGGAGACTGGAGGATCCGGG
>PVJS01062996.1:0-10593 GCA_004027185.1 Glis glis | reverse complement strand
AGATGCGTTTTCCTCGGAAAGAGTCGCACGCACTCTACGCGGCTTCTCCCTCTTTTATCTAAGTCCGCACCTATCAGAATCCTGCTGCCTACATTCAGGGCAGGGCTTTCTGTTTAATCTGCTGTTACACACCCAAAATCACATAATCTTGGGTGTGTCATGATCAGGTCAAGTTGACAACCTAGACTGACTATCACAGTAACCATAACATTCTGCCCCTAGACCCTGAAGAAGAGCTCATGCCCAGCTCAGAATGCAAAATTCATTTAGTCCTCTCCAAGAGTTCCCACAGTCTTAACAGTTGCAGCATTGTTGAAAAGTCCCAAAGTCCAAAGTCTCCTCTGAGACTCAGAGTGAACTCTTATGAGCCCCTGTAAAAGACAATGAAGATCAAACTAAAAGACAATTTACATGCATCCAATATATAATGGCAAGGTGTAAACATTTGCTTTCCCAAAGGGAGGAATTGTGCCATAGAAAGAAAGAATGGGAACGAAACAGTAACAAAATCCAGCAGGGCAAGCACTTGATCTTCCAGCTCCACTTCTGGCATCCATAGCACATGGTGGTGAGACGGGATCTCCAAGGGGCCCTGGCAGCCCTGCCCCTGCGACCTGGCTGATTGCAATGGGTGGTTTACTGCTTCTTCCAGCCTTGTTCCATGGCTCGCAGCTTGCAGCCTTTCCTCGTGGTCATTCCATATTTCTGGCATTTCTAAATTTTGGGTTTTTTTCTTGCAACTTTGGCTTCCCTTTCACAACTTCACAAAGATCCTCACTGGGGCATGCTTACAGGGATTCCCATGTTCCCTGGCTTCCCAGGCCTTTCTTTGAAATCTGGGGGAAAGCCTCCATGGCCCCTTTTCTAGCAAAGCCAGCATTATGTGGGCTCCACGATGGGCCACCAATCATCATTGCCTCTGGGGCCTTTTTAATCACAGCCCATAACAGTGGGCCAAAGATATGAATAAACATTTCTCAAAAGAAGACATACAAATGGCCAATAGATACATGAAAATGTTCCATATCATTAATTATTAGGGAAATACAAATCAGAACCACAGGGAGATACTAACTCACCCAGTGATATTGCCTGTTTTAAAAATGGCACAAAATACCAAATGTTGATGAGGATATGGAGATTAAAAAGAACACTTACACCCTGTTACTGTAAATGTAAAGTTATCCTCATCAGCAAGAAGACACTCTTGCCACCCCACCAGGTCTTTTAGAATTCACATTATTATCTACTTCAAGCATCCTCCTAATGGGAGAATATTAATAATTGAACCCAGGGTAGGCCAAAACAGGCCGAAAACTAAAGAATTATTAATTAATTAATTTTTATTGGTGCATTGTAGTTTGTACACCAACCATAGTGAGATTCGTAGTGATACATTCATCTATGCATATAACATTTCCAAATAACACTGAAGCATTTTGATGTCTGTATATTATTTTAACCCAATGTTATTCATAATGGAAGAAGATGCTAGAAAAGTTTGACAAGAAATATTTGAAGAATATATTCAGGAATATTTTAATCTTTCTTAAAAAGATTCAGGGTCTTTATTTTCTTTTCACCTGAAACAGGTGAAAATCACTGTGATCAGTGATTCTTGAAGCCTTATTGAAGTCAATATTAAAAATTACAAACTGGGCATGGTGTTGCATGCCTGTAATCCCAGTACTTGGGAGGCTGAAACAGGAGGATTTCAAGTTTGTGGCCAGCCTTAGCAACTTAGTGAGACCCTTTTGAAAAAAAAAATAAGGCTGGTTGTACAGCTCAGAAGTAGAATGCCCCTGGGTTCAATCCCTCATAACACACACACACACACACACACACAAACACACATACACATATGTAACATATATATATTACAAATAATGGATATTATATTTTCATCAGCCTACTTCTTGGGATCAACAGCCTAAATGTCACTCTGAGAGCCAAGTCAACCAGGATAGTAAGGAGTTGAAGGGAAAGACTTAATGGCAGAAGAGAAGCTACTTCTTGATTTCACCCTTGACAAAAGTTATGGGCTCCTTCCTCAAAAGACCTTGAGACAGTAACTCGGAAATATCTTGAAGATTAAATATGGATTGTGTCAAGCTCTTCGACTCTGTCTTGTTTGATGGACTCTTTCCCTTCAGCTGACATGTCAAATGCTTCACCAACCTTCCCAAAGGTCTCCACGATTTATCACAGCTCAACAAATGTATCCAAATGTGATGCTTCGGTAGTTGTATAAATTAAAGTTCATTTGGAATTCTAGATAAATTAAAATAGACAAAGATTGGTTCTTCTCTAAGTCTGTGACTCAGTACAATTGAATCTCCACGAGCAAGTTATTATAGGAGTTTTATGACATTTTGAAGAAATTCATGTATGCCTAAGAAGAGACCACCTATTCACTGAGTTCTCATTTTTCTTGTTAAAGCAGGTCTAAGGTGCTCTTTGAGCCAGGAAATTATTTAACTTCCGACTTTTTAAGTCATGGAAAAAGTTGAATTTTAAAATTAAGTTTGAGTAAATGTTGAATAATATGTAATTAATTTTCTTAACTGATACATATAAATTGTACATAATTATGGGCTATCATGTAATGTTTTGATACATATACACATTGTGTAATGTTCAAATCAGGATAAACATATTTATTTCCTCAAACATTTATCATTTTTAATGGTAAAATCAATCAACATTCTTTCTTCTGGCTTTTTTGAAATATACAGTACATTATTATTATCTATAGTCACCCTGTTGTGCAATAAAACATCAGAACTTATTTTTTCTTTCCAGCATAACTCAGTACCTGTTAGTAATTTTAAATTTCCAAATTAATATTATATTAAGATAATTCTGTATAAAATAGACACTAACACATAAATTTGATATTTTTCTTTTATCTAAAGATTTGTTAAAGTTGAAAAAACTAATGCATACTAGGTTTTAAATCATTCAGCAACTATAGATAAGAATAAAAATCATTGATAATTCTACTACTCTGAGATTATCACTAAAGTCTTCCTTTAGTATATTAGTCAGTTGGTATTGCAATAATACTGTATAACAAAGATCCACAAGTCAGTAGATCACAACAAATACTTATTTTTCTTGCTCATGAATGTACAGGTTGTCATTTGACTTACTGGGTGCATCCAGCTTCACCTGACCTGGCTCAAGGCATTTAGGTACATTCGTATCCATGCCACACATCTCATTCTGGACCCAGTGGATCCCGGAGGACTTTTACTTGCTTGGTGATGGTAGAAGCAAAGAAGGCGAAGCAAAACCATTCAAGCTCATTTCAAGAGTGTGCTGACAGCATATCTAGTGCAACTCTTTAAAACTGCTTACAAGGCCAGAGGCAATGGTGTAGGGAGTATGTTCCTCTCTTGGAGGGAGAAGCATAGCAAGGCAGGGGAGGGAAGGAAAATTGTGAGCAAATAATATAAGTATATATACTTCTATGTAAATGCATATACGTGTCTACATATATGTAAACATATAAAACATACATATATGTATGTATGTATGTGCGTGTATATATGTTCTGTATATACATGCTCATTAATGGCATCTACTTCAAAGGGTAGTTTGAAGATTTAGACAGATTATACATGTAAAGTTTTTAAGAATTAACTTACAAACAGGAAATAATAAGTGTCCAATATTGTTATGGACTGAATGTATTTTGGAGCCCTCACCCCATTGTGATGGTACTTGGGGGGTAATTAGGTTTATATGAAGTCATAGGCTCTGTGATACAATTAGATTAATACCCTTACAAGAAGAGGAAGAGAGGGCATTCTCTCTCTGTCTCCCACAAGAGCACACAGTGAGAAGATTTCTGTGTGCAAGCTGGGAAGAGGACCCTCACCTAATCTGCGGGCATTTCGATGTTAGCCTTCCCAGGCTCCAGAAATGTGAGAAATAAATGTCTATCATGTAATTCACCCAATCTATGGTATTTTATTATAGCAGTCAAAACTAAGCACGTTATTATATGTTTAAGAAATTAGTCCTATTCAACTTATTTGAGTTTTCCCAAATCATTAAAAATTTATTTCAATGTTATATATCATTATATAGATATGCCAATCATTTTAAGCATTTCTTACTGTTTGCACATTGACATTATTGTTTTCTCCTAATATAAATAATACTGTAATGTTCATATCCTCATACTTTTACATGTACCTTTGAACATCAGATTTTTTTCCAGAAAATGGAAAACATTCATTTTCAGAAGGGAACTCCTAGATAAAAGGCTATAAATATTAAAACTCTTGTCAAACCATCTCCCCCTCCGCAAGAAACCTCCCCATGCCCCTTCATCTCATGTCCTGGGAGTAGCATAATTGTCTGAGTCACCTGCCCAGAGCGGTATTTTTACATGGTCAAGACTGATAATATTTACATTCTATTTTGTCATCATTAAGAAGCATTTTAAAATTAATTTGTAGGTTGTTCCTGAAAACTGAAGATCAACATTTCCATTAAGTATTTATATTTAATATTGTTCACCATATTATCAAGTGGTCGTATCATAGTTCTAATGCTGTAATCTATTGGTTAGTAAAATAAGAATGCAACTCCACCTACAGCATGTCCCTTCTTCCAATCACACTATTATTATTTTGAGGGAGAAGTCTGACACCTAAGAAATTCACTGTGAAAAAGCATTGTAAAAAGAGAAGGTTTTGGAGTATGATCTATTTTATGCATATTGTTTGTAAAGATACATTTACAATTTACTTTTAATATTAAAAATCATCGTAATAAAAAGATAAGAATGCTGAAACAGATTTTGTTTCCTGTTCTTCACAATGACTCAGAATCATGCAACATTTTATACTATGTTTGGTTCATTCCTTTCTTGTACAAATTTCTTATTCTCTTGGCATTTTGCTTTCTATGATTTAGATGTGATTTAAATGTATCCCCTAAAAGGTTCATGGATAGGAAGCTTGGTCCCCAGTGTGGCAATGGGAGCTGATGGGACCTTTTAAGGGTGGGGTCTCACGGGAGATCCCTAGATCATTGGGGGCGTTGCCCTTGGAAGTGACTATTTATTCCCTGGAGAGAGTTCTCGGAGAGCAAGTTGTTATGAATGCCTGAGCCAGACCCCTGAGTATCTTCCTGTTTCAAGATGTGATCTCTTCTTCTAGCATGTCTGCTATCCACCCTGAGGCCTCACTAGAGCCAGCACCATGCTGACTGGACTTTCAGCCTTCAAAATCATGATTTAAATAAACCTCTTAGAAGTCTTTGTAAAGTTAGCCTCTGTGTGGTATTTTCTTGTAGCAACACAAAATGGACTAATACACTGATCGCCTTTTTTGTGTGTGAAGTGCAAAACGTGCCATCTTCAGTATATTCCTAATTCATTCTACCTTTCTACTAAGGCTTCTGTTACAAAAACTGCCACATGGAGTCGGCTACATTTCTTTTGGAGACTCGCTGGCTTTCTATCCTAATTTTTAACACGTTATCTCACAGTTGGATCACAACTGTCTTGGACCTGTCTTCTACCCCAGGGTTTCTAATTATTTCTCATTTATGCACTTCAGTCAGCAGTGCTGGCTCTGTGGCAGAATGAGGGAACAATCATCATAAGACGGTTTTTACTGCGTTTCTGGGTTAGACAATTATTTCCCAAGTTGCATTTTTTCTTTTTTTCTTCTTTTTGGCTTGTTCGATCTTGCAGTACATTCTGATGCAACTTCTAAGGAAGGTTTATGAAATAGAAACTTTCTGAACTCACGAGTGCCTGAAAATGTTTTACTGGATACTCTGGCTGAGATATGCTAGCTTATCACTTTTCTTTAATTTTAATTAATTTATTTTTATAGTTTTTATAGTGCTGGGGATCAAACTCAAGGCCTTGTACATGCTAGGCAAGCACTCTACCACTGAGCATACCACCAGCCTTTTTATTTATATATACATAACTATTTTACTTAGTTTTACTCTGGGAACTCTTAAGATAATATCTTTATCCCCATTGTACAAAATGTGGATGTTTTCTTTATCATTCCAGTAATTGAGAGACTTTTTTCAAATGCAAGACACCTGTATGCCTTCAGTTTTGAAATAAAAAAATTTTCTTTGAAAATTACTCACCTCAATTTTTTCCTTCTCATCTCCCATACTTACATCTTTTTTTCCCCTCTCTGCATTCATCTCTTTTCTTTTCCTTAGATATTCAAGGTTGCAGTAGATAGCACTATTTTAAGATAAAATCTGATTGTATTAGACAGAACTATTTCTATTCCCAGGTAAACATAATTAGGATTGGAATGGTTCATATAACAAAACACAGTTTTGGATTGTCATGTAATGATAAGTCTAGAGGGAAAGTCCAGGTCTGTTCTGGAATATCTATACTGCTTTAAAACCCAAGTCCTTCAGTCCATCCCTCTTCCCAAGACATTTTGAGAATGTACCATTTGCCCTCAACATCACAGCATGATTGCTCTTTCTCTGGGTATGCTTCCTGTGCTACAGCCAAAAAGAAAAGGGGCTAGGAGAACCCATCAGAAATCTCTGATAAACTGAATATTAATAAGAACAAAGCAAAGAAAGGATGCTGATCATAAGACTATCAGAGTTTGCTAGATACCCCCTGATTTAATCAGTATTTCCTTTAGCACATATCCCATAATTATGCTTTCTCTTTCTCTTTGTTCATATAGATTTCCTTAAATGTGTTTTCCATCCTTCCTCTTGAACTTTTCAAAACCTAAGCAATCAAGATCTTAATTCTGATCTGATTTGTAGGTCTTTGAAGCATATAGAGTTGACTTTTGTGCATGGCGAGAGGTTAGGATTAAGTTCAATTTTTCTACATATGGATAGCCAGTTCTCCCAACATGTTGAAAAGGCTGTCCTTTCTCCAGTGTATGTCTTTGGCACCTTTATCAAAGATCAACTGGCTGTAGATATGGGGCTTTATTTTTGAGTCTTCTATTTTGTTGCATTGGTCTATGTGTCTGTTTTTGTGCCAGTACCATGCTGTTTTTATTACTATGGCTTTGTAATACAGTTTAAAGTCAGGTATTGCGATACTTCTGGCATGGTCCTTATTGATGAGAATTGCTTTGGCTATTCTGGGTGTTTTGTTTTTCCATATGAATTTTATAAGTGATTTCTCTAGGTCTTTGAAAAATGGCAATGGTATTTTGATAGGGATTGTGTTGAATGTATAGATAGCTTTTGGAAATATGGCCATTTTGACTATATTTATTCTGTCTATCCAAGATCATGGGAGGTTTTCTATCTTCTTTTTTTTTTTTTTGCGGTACTGGGGATTGAACGCAGGGGCATTCTACCTCCGCGCTACGCCCCCGGCCCTATTTTTTATACTTTATTTTGAAACCGGGTCTCACGAAGTTGCGGAGGGCCTCACGAGAGAGAGAGAGAGAGAGAGAGAGAAAGAGCTGAGGCTGGCCGCGAACCCGGATCCTCCGGTCTCTGCCTCCCAAAGTACTGGGATTACAAGCGTGCGCCACCATGCCCGGCTAGGTTTTCTATCTTCTAAAATCTTCGATTTCTTTCTTTAGTGATTTATAATTTTCATTATGGAGGTCTTTCACCTCCTTGGATAAATTTATTCCTAGCAGCACAATTTATAGTAGCCAAATTATGGAACCAGTCTAGATGTCCATCAACAGATGAATAGATCACAAAACTTTGGTATATATACACAATGGAATTTTGCTTAGCCATAAAGAAGAAAAAAATTAGACCATTTGCAGGAAAATGGATGGAACTCGAGAATATTATGCTAAGTGAATACACCCAGTCCCAAAGAACAAATAGATGTATATCTTCTCTTATATGTGGAAGCTAGAGAGATATTTGGCAATAAGGGCAACATCAGATAAATGAGCAGAGACTGCAGAGGAATGACCGAGGATGATTAGGGAAGGGGGTTGAAAGAAATCATAAAGAATACAATAGTAGAAATAATGGCTCTGAACGTACACAAAATTGCCAATTCCAATCTCAAAGACTTGCAGGGTGAGGGGAGGCGGTGGGGAGGGCAACAAGAGTTGTGTGCGTGTATTTTTCTAACATTCTGTACCACATTATGATGTAAATTACAATGGACCCAATAAAAATAAATAAAATAATAAAAAGTGATTTTCATTCATTAGACCTCACCTATTCTTGTTTTATACATGAAACATATTTTTCATATTTCTCTGAGGGTCTAATTGAAGGATTTTAGAATCTGTCTTTTAATTAACTGAATTATCTCTGTTTGCTATACGTCAGAATTTTGAACCTTGAGCCTTCTCTTTTCACACCTCAGGTTTCCACAGATATCTAGTTATTTTGATTCTCCCAAAGTACAGAATGTACTCGGGAGCTCTGCACATAGCTGGGGCATTCCAATCACAAGCAATCCTAAGTATAGAATGATACCCACTCCAGTCCCCACCCTCTGGACTCATGCATCCAATACACCCCCCCCCACACACACACACACCTGAAGTTCTCCTTTCCTGTATTTGGCATTTACTCCTGTAAATGGTCAGATGTAAGCTGGATTGGTGAGTGAAGAAAGAATAAATTTAGGAAAGCTAAAATTAAAATATTTCAGAAATGCTATATTTCATCTCACTTTCTGAACATAGATTCCTGTCCTCCTTGGTCTTTAGAATCTTTTCTGATCAGGTTCTCTCAGAGCTAAATTAGAGGAAATTCAACTTAGGAAATTAGTAGCAAATTGAAAAAAGAAAAAAAATGAATAATATTTTGCATCCCCCTTAAATGCCTGTAGAGGCATTTAAGAAGATAACCTGATTCTGAAAGTGTGTCAGCCCCACTTGAAGTTAATTTTGCTAAAAATTATAGAGTAGCAAATGCAGGACGCAACTCTCATCTGTCTAATTTATACTATATCAGCATTCAATGTAATTTGTTTTTTTTAAGTAGTGGTGATAGAGAAAGAAATGTAATAGAATTTGATTAATTACCTTTTCCAAGTAAAAATTGTGCTCTTCTATGAAAAAGAACAGTTGGGTTTTGAAATTACTTATAATTCAGCTAGCCACCTATGTACTGTGTTCAATTGCAGCATGATTACGAAGAAGGTGAAAACTGGGTTGATTTACAATGATAAAGAATAAAATCTTTGTGTGCTGTTATTTTTTCTATTTAAACGCATCCCTTGAAAATATAGTTTGATAATACCATTCTGAATGAACTCCAAAGCTTTTTTTTTTGCCAGAGATAGAAAAACATTTTCTATTAAGAGCCAAGTAACCTTGCATGCACTATATTAATTTAAAACTTCCATGGGAGAACAATCACCTTAATACAGCTTTATCATTTTATTTTGAAAGAAACTTTAAAAGCTTCAGTAGAGAAACTATGAAACTTGATCACAATATTTTATTTGTGTATTCTTCAAGTCTGTGTTATATAGGAACATAATGCAAAAGTATGACTGAAGGTGAAGGAGGAGATAAAAGAGCAAAAAGAGAAAGAAAGAGGACAAAGGATTTACATAGAGGGAGAAACAAAGAGAAGTTCAATAGATTGGGAAGTGTAACGATATTTTTAATTGTAATGCTGTCTCTACAGGCTGAGTTGTATTGGCAGCTCCCACTGAGGTATTATTAGCATCTGTTCATACATTCTTAATTATTCCTTTTCCTTAAAACAATTAATAGTAATAGTAGCTGACCACGGGGCTTCTTTTTTGACTATATTATGGAAACTAGGGGAATTTTATTAAAGGAGCCTCCTTATTTTTATTCATATTCATATTATTTAAACTGAATTAGAGATTTAGTCAGAGTTCATCAGTCTTCCCACTAGTGTTCTTTTTCTGGCCCATGACACTCTGATCTTAGACTCGTGACCTATAATTCCAGGTCACATTTCATTTTCAGTCCTCCCAATTCTCTCTCACTCTTTGGTAGCTCCTTAGTCTCTTTATGTCTTCCAGGACCTAATGATTTTGAAGAGCATTGAACAGCTGTTTTGTAGAACATCCTACAGTTTGGGATGGCTTTTCATGATTCATTTTACTTTAGCATTTTTGGCAATAGCACCATAGAAATGATAAGCTCTTCTTATTGTACTGTATTGGAGGTGCACAGTGTCAATATGTCTTATTACTGGTCATACTAAACTTGCCAGGCATCTACCAGGTCCTTACATTTAAAAACCACTGCTTTTTATTTTATAATTAAAAAATATGTTGGAGGAGATAATTTCACATTGTGTAAATATTGTGCTTATCCTCAAAGTTTTATTAATATGAGCATTCATTAGTAGATCTTGCCTGTAATAATACTATGGTATTCTGATGGTCAATTTCTATTTCCATCTTCTTTTCTGCATTTATGAATTGGAAGAGCTGCAGTTCTTTATTTATTTACCTGTTTATTTATTTATGTCCTTATACACTCATGGATGATTATTGTATTCTACTGGTTATAATCCAATCTATCATGAACCTCCTCAAATTTGGACATTGGGCACTCAGGTTGTCTCCTGTGAGCTTTGGAAATGCATTCATTCTTTTTTGTGCACTTCCTTACTTTCTTTTTTTTTTTTTTTTTTTTCGGT
>PVJS01062995.1:0-10593 GCA_004027185.1 Glis glis | reverse complement strand
AAAAAAAAAAAAAAAAAAAAAAAAAAAAAAAAAACCCATAGGGCTGGGAAGTAGAATGCCGGAGTTCAATCCCTAGTACCACACACACACACACACACACACACACACACACACACACACTAATTAAATAAGCTAGGGGCATAGTTCAGAGGTACAACCCCCTGGTTTCAGTCTCCAGTACCACAAAACAAAAACAAGAATATCCTATTCAAATAAACTTGGGCTGAAAATATCCATAAAGAAGGTAGTCTTAAGTGGTGTAAGCCATAATCCCAGTACTTGGGAGGCTGGGACAGGAGGACTGCAGGTTTGAGGCCAGCGTCAGCAACTTAGTGAGACCCTGTTTCCGAATAAAAAATAAAACAGGGCTGGGGATATAGCTCAGCGGTAGAATGCCCCTGGGTTCAATCTCTAGTACAGTATCCCCCCACACAAAGACTGCTGGGAGGTGGTATGGGGAAAGAAACAAACCAAGTGATGTTATGTACATATATGAAATGTATCACTATGAATCTATCATGTACAATTATAATGTACCCCCCCAAAATGAAAGACTGCTGTAATTTTATGTCCTACCTGCACAGATGAGGAGAGTTCACACTTAGCCTTCTCAGCAGCTTCCCGTACCCTCTGAAGTGCCATGTTGTCTTTGGTCAAATCAACCCCTGTCTATAAAGTGTAGGCATACAATATTAGCATTAGTAAGGTTAATATTATTCAAATTGTACTAACTAGGTGCAACACCACAAAATGCATCCACCCCTTTGTAAGCAAGCATGAATTACTTTTTATTATCGTTAAAAATCTGTAGGGACTGCCCCGAGGGAATAGCTGCCCTGACACATAAGAGTATCTGCACCTTGGCTATGGTTGCTGGCTTTTTTTGGTATGTGGCAGTGAGGATGAAACCCAGAGGCATTCTACCTTTGAGTTACACCCCCAGCCCGATTTTATTTCTTATTGGAAACAGGGTCTTGCTAGGTTGATGAGTCTCACTACTTGCTGAGACTGTCCTCAAACCTATGATCCTCCTGTCTCAGCCTCCCAAGTACTGGGATTATAGGCGTGCGCCACCACACCCAGCTCTCGCTGGCATTTTAAGAAAGCCAGATGCTTGGATTGGACTCGGGTGTTCTTCAAGGGACACTTTCTTCATACAAACTCTGTGCTTCCTGGAATAGATACTTATATTTCTCTAATACTAAGTTAAATGCATCAAATTATAAAACACTTTTCCATATCTAAGACTCTCAGGGCTTTTAGTATCTCCAGAATATATTTTTCCTTTTTCCATAAGAGTCAAAAGTAATATAAAGTCTAAAAAATCCACTAAAAAGACTCTGCAAAAAATAGATGAAGAGGCTGGGCGTGGTGGCACACGCTTGTAATCCCCAGTACTTTGGGAGGCGGAGACCGGAGGATCCGGGTTCGCGCATGATCTCACACTCTCTCTCTCTCTACCTAACGAGGCCCTCCGCAACTTCGTGAGACCCGGTTTCAAAAATAAAGCATAAAAAAATAGGGCCGGGTAGTAGCGCGGAGGTAGAACGCCCCTGCGTTCAATCCCCGGTACCGCAAAAATAAATAAATAAATAAATAAAAATAAAATAGATGAAGAGGATTATGAGGAGGAGGGTAATCATGAGAAAAATGAACAGGAAAAGGAGCTTGAGGACCAAAGACTGCAAAGACCTGGAAAAAGTTATGCAGTCTTTTCAGTACGATCTTATCCTGAAGACAGGCCTTGATATTGGGAGAAAGTTAAAGTAGGAGATACATTGGATCTTCTCATTGGGGAGGACAAAGAAGCAGAAACAGTGATGCGGATTCTCCTAAGAAAAAGTGTTTGAAGAGAAGACTGACAGTGAAAGTGAAAGTGGTGTTATGATGCTGGAAAAACTTGAAGCTCCCTAAGAATGTGTCTAAATAAATGGACTGCTTTTAACCCATGAAGCTGCTTTCTAGTGGTGGGGGAGGAGCCAACATAAAGAGGATATTTTTCCTGAAATAAAGTTCTTACCAAAAGGGAAAAAAAAAAAATCTGCTGGGGGGGAAAAACCTATTCTGAAAAAGATACCTGCCTGGAGTTAGGAAACACTGAAATGATTGATGTCCAACTCTAAGAATTTAGTTCATAAAAAGAGTTCCCAGCTGGACACTGTGGTACACGTCTATAATCCCAGTGCTTGGGGAGGCTGAGACCTGAGGATCACATGCTTGTGCACCAGCCTCAGTAACCTCACGAGGCTCTCCACAAGTTAGCAAGACCGTTTCAAAATAAAATAGGAGCCGGGCGTGGTGGCGCACGCTTGTAATCCCAATACTTGGGAGGCTGAGGCAGGAGGATCCCAGGTTCGCGGCCAGCCTCAGCTACTTAGTGAGACACTGTTTCAAAATAAAATAAAAAAAGAATGAAAAATAGGGCTGGGGGTGTAGCCCAGAGGTAGAATGCCCCTGGGTTCAATCCCCAGTACCACCTCTCTCCCCAAAAAGTTCCCAAAATTTCTTTTCCAATATTATGTACTGAGTGCCATATACTTCTGGGTCTCTTGTTTTTACTCCCAATCTAAACCTACAATAACCAGAATAGCTCAGTTCACCTATGAATGTGACATAAAATTATTTCAGTGTTATATTTTAAGGGCAAAAAACACAAGAAAACAAAAACTTGAAAATAAAGCAAAAAGCAATGTAACAAAAAAATTCTCAACATACTAATACCTATACATATTAACCACAATGATAACTAACCTCTCTCTTGAACTCCTTCACAATGTGTCGTAACAAGGCCTGATCAAAGTCTTCACCACCTAAGAAAGTGTCCCCATTGGTGGATTTCACTTCAAAGACACCTTTCTGAATTTCCAGGATAGAAATATCAAAAGTTCCACCACCTAAATCATATACAGCAATGCTAGAAAGAAAGAAAAAAAAGTCTTATGGAACACAACCTATCACAAGAGAATGAAACTCAATAACCAAATAAACATGAACTTATTTTCCTGGTGTATAATAATTATGATAGCTGGTTGTTAAGGTACTCACCTGTAATCCCAGGACTTAGGAGTTGAGACAGAGGATTTGAGATTTGAGGCTAGCCTCAGCAATGTAGCGAGATGCTCAGCAACTTAGCAAGACCCCGTTTCAAAATAAAAATAGGGCTGATGGTGTAGCTCAGAGGTAGAATGACCCTGGTCAATCCCCAGTACCAAGGAAAAGGAAAAAAAAAAAGGTAAATTCGTAAGTAACATTTAGGCAGGTATTAACACACAGCCCTGATAGGTAACACAGAAAAAATGCAGAGCCGAAACTCCCCACCATTTTTTTGGTACTGGGGATTTAACCCAGGGGCATTTTACCTCTGAACTTAACTACATCCCCAACCCTATTTTATTTCTTATTTTGAAACAGTCTCTTCATGTTGCTGAGGCTGGCCTGGAACCTGAAATCCTCCTGTCTCAGCCTCCTCAAGTATCGGGATTACAGGCATGTGCCACCATGCCTGGCATAAACTAATTTTTTAAAATCAATAAAACTGACAGCATTCAACCATGGTTTTGGAGGAATATTTGCCAATAGGCATCAACAGAAAGAAAAATTGCCAAAGCCCCAAAGTAAATACCGGAATGGTCCTTAAATGAGAGATAAGAACAGACTCGAAGAAGATAAAAGTAAATTTTGCTGGGCATGGTGGCGCACCCTTGTAATCCCAGTACTTGGGAGGCTAAGAAGGGGGATCCAAGTTTGCGGCCAGCCTCAGCTACTTAGTGAGGCCCTCCGCAACTTAGTGAGACCCTGTTTCAAAATAAAGAATTAAAAAATAAAATAGGGCTGGGGGTGTACCGCAAGCAAAAAAAAAAAAAAAAAGGAAGTAAATTTTAAGTTCAAGAGTAAAGCTCAATCCTAAGAAATAAAGATGATTTAAGGTTAAGTCTTATGGCTACATAACCTTAGTTTCACACATCCAGGTTGGAATTTATTGCACAAACTTACATTTTGTCTTCAGATTTGTCTAGACCATAGGCCAGAGCAGCGGCTGTGGGTTCATTAATCACCCGAAGCACATTCAGTCCAGATATCTGGCCAGCATCCTTAGTGGCCTAAAGAAAACAAAGATAAGAACATTTTTGCCCCCTTGTGTTCCAGACAGCATTCTTGTAAGTAAGAAAGCTAACTGACCTCACCTGCCTCTGTGAGTCATTGAAATAAGCAGGGACTGTGATAACAGCATTTTTTGCTGTGTGCCCCAAGTAATTTTCTGGAAAAGAACCAAAAATAAAATTAAGTCACAGTGTTGTTAGATAAAACAGGCAACAGAAGTATTAATGCAGCATAACAACATGTGTCATCCTCTTTGTAGCCACAGACAATACTCATCAGTTTCTTAGCAAGTAACTTAACATGTCTGTAGACATACCTTATAGGAAAACACTCAAAAATTAAAGACATTGGGTGGGTATGTTTGCAGTACCAGGGATTGAACCCAGGGGCATTCTAACTCCGGGCTGCACCCCCAGCCCTATTTTTTGTTCTTTATTTTTGAAACAGGTCTCACTAAGTTACCGAGGGCCTCAGTAATAGCTGAGGATGGCCGCAAACCCGGATCCTCTGGTCTCAGCCTCCCAAGTACTGGGATTACAAAAGTGCGTCACCACGCCTGGCGTAATATATATATGTATTTTTTAAAAAAGGTCTGGGGGTGTAGCTCAGTGATAAAATTCCCTGAGGTTAAATTCTGAGTTAAAAAAAAAAAAGCTCACCAAACTAATGACCTTTAGACTTAAAACAGTCACTAGTTTCTTCAAATGGAGAGACCTGTTTTACTTAATAGGGACAAATGCTTACTGTCTAGCCCTCTGGCTTTCAATACAGAACACTAACCCCTACTGCAAAAATGTTACAAGCCAAGCACCATTAGAAAAACTTGAAGTTAGTCAGGCGTGGTGGTGCACGCTTGTAATCCCAGTACTTGGGAGGCGGAGACCAGAGGATCCAGGTTCACGGCCAGCCTCAGCTACTTAGTGAGGCCCTCCACAACTTCGTGAGACCCGGTTTCAAAATAAAGTATAAAAAATAGGGCCGGGGGTGTAGCTCGGAGGTAGAATGCCCCTGGGTTCAATCCCCGATACCGAAAAAAAAAAAAAAAAAAAAAAAACAAACCTTGAAGTTAAATTCAACCTGAAGGCTAAGTATGAGTAACAGTTTTGCCTTTCGTAGGTTTTCTGTACAAAAGGTACCAGAGTCAGGAATGGTGGTGCATGTCTGTAATCCCAGTACTTGGGAGGATGAGACAGGAGGAGCGCAGGTTTGAAGCCAGCCTCAGCAATTTAGCAAGACTGTCAGCAACCTAGCGAGATCCTATTTCAAAACAAAACAAAACAAGGGCTGGGGGTGTAGCTCAGAGGTAAAATGCCTTTGGGTTCAATCCCCAATACCACCACCACAAAAAAGGAAAAAAAAAAAGGCACCAGACTCATCTATAAAATCCTGGCATTTGGAGATAGTAATCTTAGAGGCATCGCCTGGATATCTGAACTTTCCCAGATGTGAACTAAATCTGCTTACCTGCAGTTTCTTTCATCTTCATCAACACAAATGCTCCAATCTGACTTGGAGAATAGAGCTTTCCATGAGCTTCAACCCAGGCATCACCATTGGAGGCACGGACAATTTTAAAGGGAACATTTTTACTGAAAGCCACAAAAATCCTATGAGAAAACTGACCAGTGCCAATCTACCATGACAAGGTTATCGAACATCATGAATGTCTATTCTCTAACCCACAAGAGACTCATAGCCAAAGGATTTAGAAAATCTTTAGAAAACAATCACAAACATGCAAAAATAACATCCTGATAAAACCTGAACATTTTCTCACCAAGCAAAAACTTTTGTAGCTTACTGCGAACAGTCTCGCAGCTCCATTTGAAGATGAAAATATAGTTACCACATGAACCAGGAATTCCAGTACTAGGTATATAACTACCCAAGAAAAATTAAAACATATTTACATAAAAACCTGTACACACGTGCTTATAGCAACATTACTCATAATATCCCAAAGTGGAAACAACCCAAATGTCCATCAACTGATGAATGGATAAAACTTGAATATCCATATGGTTTGATACATGCCACAAGATGGACGAACTTTGAATTATCATGCTAACTAAAGAAACTATAGAGAAATAGCTATGATTCCTATAGAATTGATATTCCATTAAAAACTCAACAAAGGGGTTAAGGGGCGCTGGTATGTAGCTCAGTTATGTATATAGCTGATCAACACACGATTTGTATTATGTTTTCAACACCAATTTACATAGTTCAGGAATACCTCACAAACCTTCATATATCAGGTTAATATATAGCAAAGTACTAATATGTGAAGGCAAAAATGAATTTTTTGTTTTTAATGGATTTACCCCTTTAGCAGTGGCATAGATTTCTTTCCAGGAACAATATGTAAAGTGAATAAAGGAAAGTGTTTCCGGGATCCTGACCAAAGTGCTAAGAGTCTTCTGTGTGGCCCTTTGCAAATAACTGTTTTTGTTGTTACTCACATATCTTTCTGTACTTCAGGGTCATCATAGCGTCGGCCAATGAGACGCTTGGTGGCATAGAATGTATTGTTTGGGTTAGTGACAGCCTGTCGCTTTGCTGGCATGCCAACAAGTCGCTCACCATCTGCTGTAAAGGCAACAACGGAGGGGGTGGTTCTGGCACCTTCAGCATTCTCCAGCACCTAAAATTCCCAAAAAAGACAAACAAGGGTCTAGTCATCACTGGCATCTTTGTAGCAACTATTGCAACTTCATAGGTCTGAAATCTTAACACAAATGCTTAAGAATAATACTAACTGGGATGCTCAACTGCTGTGAATGCTGACTCAGGAAACACCTACTATTGAAAACAGTAGGCATTTAACAAATCTTGGTATCTTTAGTCCATCTTGAAACAACTTATAATCAACAACAACAACAACAAAGAGGGACAAAAAGGGTTTTCAAACTCAGTGTTGAGAAAAAGATAATCTCCCTCCACATGGAGTTTAAAAATCTATTCTAAACGTTTGTGATGGTTACAAATTTCAAGTATACAGAAAAAACACCAAGAAGCATAAATTTAGGCTGAGGAAGAGATTATCTTCTCTTGGTACCAAACAAGTGGAAAAAGACTCTAGCTTAAGTTGTTTCAGAAGAGAGTGCAAGAGCCAGGTGTGGAGGTGCATACTTGTAATCCCAGTACTTAGGAGGCTGAGACAGGGGGATCTAAGATTTGAGACTAGCCTCAGAAACATAGCAAGACTAGCCTCAGAAATGTAACAACCTAGTGAGACCCTGTTTCCAAAGAAACACACACAGAGTAAAATAGGGCTGGGGGTATACCTTGCAGGGAGACTGCCCACAGATTCAACCCCAGTATTACCACCACCACCACCACCACCACCACAAAAAAGTTCACAAACATAAAAAGCCTAGTTTTAGAATACCAGGTATTCTGAGTCTTAATAAGAACCTGGAGAGAATACAGTTTTCATGCACAGGCTTCAGAGTAACACCTCTACAGAGCAAGGAGCTCTTGGATGTAGAGCCCCACTCGCTTCTGGCCTTCACCTCCAACATGATTCAACTGACTTACAAAACTGCAGTACTCTGACTACAGTGTAAGCCACTCCAATTCTTCATAAGGATATATGGGTCTAACCTCTACCCCAAGAAAATACATTTAAATCCCATCCTGGGAGGTCAAATCCATTCAATTATCAGCACCACAATGATTTACCTCAGAAGTCTTTAACCAAAAGCAGCCTTTAGAATACAAATCAGGCCTGGCATGGTGGCACATGCCTGTGATTACAGTATGTGGAAGGCTGAGAGAGGAGGATCATAGATTCAAAGCCAGCCTCAGCAACTTAGCAAGACCGTTTCCAAATGAAAACAGGGCTAGGGGTGTAGCTCAGAGGTCGAATGCCCCTGGGTTCAATCCTGAGCACCACAAAAAAATAAATAAATAAAGCCCAAGGGCACGTAATTCTGCTTTGGGTACTAGCTACCTTTAAGTGACCCAGATTTTCTAATCATGCTCACCTTTGCTTGTTTACCCTCCATCACTGCCACACAGGAGTTTGTAGTACCCAAATCAATACCAACAACTGCACCCTTGATTGCTTCTGATCTGTAAAACAGTTGAAACAACACCATAGTCATCATCGTAAATAGTGGTCTCCAAAATGACAGTAGGAAATAGTTAAGATAAATATTTGATATGGGAGCAGACAATGGCACATCAGTTTAAGTAATGATTTTCCACTAGGATGGGTAATTTTTAGAGAGAAACGGTTAACCATAAATGTACAGACCAGCGCTCTGGGGTTTATTATGTATTCTGTTAAAGAAAATAAATTTATACTTACGCATAATCCCTCCTTGAAACAAACCTAAAAGTCTCATGGCTAAGGCCATTCCAACCATCCTAAAAAAGAAAAAATGTTACATCAGCCAACAACATAAACTTGGATTTGTTCCAACTATTCTTCTGAAGAAAACATGAGTCTCACTCCGCTTATGTATATAGTCAAATGGAAATGTTTAATACATAAAAGGCATTATGCAATAAAACTAATATACAAGTATTCCAAATAAGTCAGATAAAAATAAATAAATATAAAATTGTGTTGAATTACATTACATTAGGGTTTTTCAACTTTGGCTTTATCTTGAGCTAAATTTCTGTTGTGGGGGACTGTTAAGTGCAATGTAGGATGCTTAGGTACATTCCTGGCCTTTTACCCAACTAGAAGCCAATAAGCATCCCTCCTCAGGTTGTGACAACCTAAATCTCCAGACACTGAGAGACCTCCCCTGGCAACAAAACTGCCCCAGATTGAGAACCACTGCATTAGGAAACACAGATACCTCTCAACTTCCCTGTAACAGTTTACATATTAGCCTAAACATGTTTGCAGATAGTTACTCAAAGAAACTTCTGCTGACCTTGCCATGCAACTAGTTTGAAGGAACGTTATAAATTTTGTGGTCACTTAAAAAAAATTAAGTAGTGGCTTTACAAGAGAAAAAAAAAAACCTTTACTACTTTGTTACAACCTAACCACAGGCTACTTTCGTGTCTTCCATAAAACACATAACAGGAGCGCTTCAAATCCCATTCTACAAAAATATACATTTTTAAATTTAGGTAAAGAGCAACCATTTCCCCATCTTTTCCCCTGTCCTAGTTATTCTTTCCTGAAATAACGAAAATTTCCAGAGGTTCCTAAGCACGAACAATGGTGCTGGAATTTGATTTTCGACTTCTTGTTTTAAATGCTTGTCTTCATTTCATCGTAACAACGGCATTCTGCACACTATACTTTGCACAAGAGCAAAAAAAAGTCCTTCGACTCTCAAGAGAAAATAAAACCTAAACTAGTCACTCCTTCCGAATAGGCTGCATCCTAGCCCCCGAGGCCGAACCTATGCAAGCAACCACAGAACTGTCAGGACTACCTTGTAATTCGTGGGGTAAGATGAGGTCCCGAGGCGGATGACTCAGCAGGCCCCGAGGCACGGAGAATAAAAACCCTGAACAAGGCCTTGAGCCTGCAGCACCAACTATGGAAGGCCCATTCTCTCCCTTCCCTTCTGGTTCCTCGCGGAGAAGTCTGACCCTGAAGGGCGCGGCCTGTCCCACTGAGGCCGAGGCCGTGAGCCCTTTTGGGAAGGCCCGGCAGATCCTTACCTGGTGGCGGGCGGCCGCGGGGCCCCGGGAAGCGGCGGCACCCACGAGGCGGGCTGCTGCGGCTCGGCTGGCGCTTATCATGGCGGCTAGGCCGAGGGAGTACGGAGCAGCAAACCAGTGCTCGGGCGTCCAGAAGCCGCGCGGCGCGGTGGTGGCAGCGCTTCTGGAAGTCTCCAACCACGTGGGGTGGTGGGCGGAGACTGGTCACTGAGGCCCGGAGGTCGGCTCTTCCGCTGAGGCGCCGCCCGCGCCGCCTGACCAGACACTGCCCGACTGCCGCTCCCGGAACCAAGCCATGCCCACAGTGTGCTCCGCATCATGGTGGTGGAAAAACTCCTGCCCTCGGCTTCTGTCCTTGGCGGCTGTGGGATCAGTGAGAAGCCAAGGCGGGAAGAGGGACATGCAGGCAGCTCCTCAGACAGCCCCGGTCCTCGGCAGCAGGAAGGACTCAAGGTCACAAGGGATAAATTGCGAACATCTTACAGTCTCCTTGCGTCAGTTGCGCGGAAGGAGGAGCCTGTGGGGCCTACGCAGCTGGGTGCCCGCTCGAGCCTGGAGCGCATGTGCGCAGACTGGCGGTGTTCATTGGGCGTCCCTGCGCACGCCAATTTGGCCCGAGCTCCGCTGAGGGGACCCGGGCGCGTGCTCGCCGTGCGCGTGGGCTTCTTCCGTCTCCCGCGCCTCGCGGAGGGCGCCATCTTGTCCTGGGGCTTTGTTACGTGCGGGCGTTGGAGCCTTTGTTGCTCTGTCCTACCATTAGTTCATAGCTTGAAGAATACTTGGGTATGGAAACCTTAGAGAAATGCGTACTGTATTTTTACCGCTGGAGCCTGGGTTTCCAACCTGTAAAGC
>PVJS01062994.1:0-10594 GCA_004027185.1 Glis glis | reverse complement strand
GGGGTGTAGCTCTGAGGTAGAACATCTCTGGGTTCAAGTCCCAGTAAAACACACACACACACACACACACACACACACACACACACACAATGAGTTTTCAAGTGCTTAAAACCTGCAGTGCAGAGCGGTCACCAGATGCACTCTCCCCCTGTTAGGGGCTCAGGGTTCACTCCCATGTTTAGGCATACCCTGCTGTGGTTCCAACCATCAAGGTCTTACTCCCTGACTCCAGGGGCAGAACCAGGCCAGGTCTGCCCACATCCCAACTGTTACCTGGCCGCACATACCTGAACCCTTTCTCCAGGCCCAGGAGCAGAGCACCGGGAACCTTGGCCTGCAAGGGGGTTCAGTGCACAGGGGCTGGAAACTTCCAGGGTGGGCCATAAAGGCCATGGGGCGGGAAAGATGTGGGGACCGAGAGACCCCTCCAGGGATCTGAGAGGCTAGAGACCAGTTTGAGCAGAGATGTCGGGAGCTCAGCCCCAGCCTAGGCAACAGGGAGAGGTGCTCTAGGGGGCGCGGGCGGCAGGGGCGTGGGGAACCCACCCCGAGGCGGAAGGGGCGCGCGGAGACCCCGGGGGGCGCCGGAAGGGGCGCGCGGGGCGGTTGGCCGCGGCCGGGGCGGCGGCCGTTGCCGAACTGTGGCCGGCCAGGAGAGGTCAGGCGTCTGGCAGGGCTGCGGCCGCCATGACCAAGGACTCGCCCACCCCCATGGGTGGCGGCCGCGCGTCACCCAAGAAGCCAGGTAGCCCCGGCCCGGCGGCGGCGGCGGCGGTTCTGGAGGAGCAGAGGCGGGAGCTGGAGAAGCTACGGGCCGAGCTGGAGGCGGAGCGCGCGCGCGGGCTGGCAGAACGGCGTCGCTTCGCAGCCCAGGGGCGCCAGCTGCGGGAGGCCGCCGAGCGGGAGCGGCAGCAGCTGGTTGACCATCTGCGCTCCAAGTGGGAGGCGCAGCGCTTCCGGGAGCTGCGGCAACTGCAGGAGGAGGTGCAGCGGGAGCGCGAGGCCGAGATCCGGCAGCTGCTGCGCTGGAAGGAGGCTGAGCTGCGGCAGCTGCAGCAACTGCTGCACCGAGAACGAGACGGCGTGGTGCGCCAGGCCCGGGAGCTGCAGCGCCAGCTGGCCCAGGAGCTGGTGAATCGCGGCCACTGCGGCCGTGCGGGGGCGCCCGAGGTCTCCGCCGCGCAGTGTCGCTGTCGCCTGCAGGAAGTACTGGCGCAGCTGCGCTGGGATACAGACAGTGAGCAGGCGGCGCGCATCCGCCACCTGCAGGCAGCGCTGGACGTGGAGCGCCAGCTCTTCCTCAAGTACATCCTGGAGCACTTCCGCTGGCAGCCCGCCCTGTCTGGACCCCCCGACCTTCAGGCCGCGCCTTCCTCAGAAGAGCCGCTCCCCGAAACTGCAAGCAGCCCTCGCCGCACCCCAACGCCGGCCTGTCGACTCGGATCCTTGGACAGCCTGAGCGCCGGCGTCCGCGTCCGCTCCCGCTCCCTCGACCTGGTGCCTTCGGTGCGCTCCAGCTCCCCGAATGACCTGCCCCCCACGCGTGCCAGCTCTCTCGATTCCTTGACAACAGCCCGTTCCCTCTCACTGGACAGCACACTGAGTTGCCCCAAGGCCTTCAAATCGGAGGCGCGGGTCTCCTCGACAGACACCTCCATCCTGGGCTCTCCAAGTCCCCCGCCGCCACCACTGCCACCGTCCCTGCCACCATCGACACGCAGGACACCTAGCGATCCGCGGGGAGGAGAAGGCTCCCGGAACCAACCCTGCGAGGCTCTGACGCCCTCGGAGCTGGGCCTGGACTACCACCAAGTGGTGAAGCAGAACTCCGAGCTGGCCGAGGCGTTGCAGGTGCTGGCGCGCCGCTGCTCAGCGCTGCGCGAAGAGAACAGGCAGCTGCGGCGCGCAGGTTTCCGAGGCCCGGCGGACGAGAAGATGAAGCGGCTCAAAGTGAAGCACGCCGAGCTGACCGGCCTCGCGCGGCGCCTGGAGGATCGGGCCCGCAAGCTGCAGGAGACCAACCTGCGGGCAGTGAGCGCGCCCATGCCGGGCGAGAGCCACACTGACCTGGAGCTGTGCCAAGCCTTCGCCCGCCAGCGCGCCCAGGATCTGGCAGAGCAGGCTAGCGCGCTGCTGGCCAAGGACAAGCAGATCGAAGAGCTGCGGCAGGAATGCCACCTGCTGCAGGCGCGCGTCGCCACTGGCCTCAACGGCACCTCGCATCCTGGAGGGGGCGCCCCTCGCTCGCAGTGGCTCAATATCCACGACTTGGACCGGCTGCAGCGCGAGTCCCAGCGGGAAGTGCTTCGCCTGCAGAGGCAGTTGACGCTGCAGCAGAGCAAGGGCGGCCCCCGGGCCGAGGCGGGCGGCCGGGGCTCCCCCAGCCAGGAGGCGCGACACCAAGTGCAGGCACTGGAGCGCGAACTGGGCGCGCGGCGGCGCGAGTGCGAGGCACTGGGCGCGCAGGCAGAGGCGGCGCGGCGGCGCGGCGAGAAGACAGCAGCTCAGCTGCAGGCAGCGCTGTGCCAAGGCGCCTGGCTGGCGGAAGAGAACGCGCGGCTGCAGGCCCAGGCCGACTGGGTGCAGAAGGTGGCGGCAGCGAACAGCGACGTGCGCGGGCAGCTGGGCCGCGCGTGTCAGGAGCGCGATGCCGCCGGCCTGCTGGCGGAGCAGCTGCTGCAACAGGCGGCGCGCGGGCAGGACAGGCAGCAGCAGCTGCAGCACGACCTGCAGAAGGCCCTGAGTGACCTCCACGACGCCCGGAAGGAGATGCAGGAGCTGCATTGTCAGCCTGGCCATCCTCCCGAGCAGCCACGGGAGATAGCCCAAGCCCCAGAATCCCCAGTCAGGGGGAGTGGGAGGCCCATGTTCAAGCGCGGGCCTGAAGACCCTGCAGGGTCACAACCCACTGTCACAGGCCAGCCTCCTGTTTGTCTCTCCCCAGTTCTCGAGGAACCCGCCAGTGCCCCCCAAGTGTCAGACAGAGTCCCTGCCGGCCAGCCTTTGGACTCCAGGCCACAAGCCAAGAAAACTAGCTCCCAGCTGAGCTCCCCCTGGGAGGCAGAATCCCTGTGGGCCGCAGTGCCTTCCTGTCTTACTCTGGACCTGAAGACAGCTGTTAAGATGGCTGATCTGGAGCTAGACAGCATGTCCCCTGCCTTGGAAATGAGGGCCCCTGAGGCTCCCGCCACCCCCAAGCTCAAGCTCTTCTTGGCTAAGTACAGCTACAACCCCTTAGAGGGGCCCAATGAGCAACCCGAGGGCGAGCTGCCCCTCACAGCAGGGGAATGTGTATATATCTTTGGGGACATGGACGAAGATGGCTTCTACGAGGGGGAGCTTGAGGATGGCCGGCGAGGGCTGGTGCCCTCCAACTTGGTGGAACAAATTCCAGACAGCAACCTCCTGGGCTGCCTGTCACCCAAATGCCCTGACCTTGGCCCTACTCTACTACCAGCTGGGCAGAGCAAAGCTTCAAAGCAAAATAGCTTATTGCCTGGGCAGGCCCGGGGATCAGTGGACAGAGGGCCCAGCCAGGAGGGAAGGGTAGGCGCCAAGACAGAAGCAGCAGTAGAGACCCTGGAGGCGGAGACCGAAGCCTGTTGGCTGGTCTCACCACCCAGTGTGGGGGAGCAGAGCTTCTCCAGACCCCTTCTGGGGGCCCAGGGGGGGATCTGCGGGACTCCTGTGCAACTACACCTGCAGAACCTCACGGCCACATCTGCTGACATAGCCTGGGCACACGGCAACAGCAGACACCCCCATGCAGTGTACCTCAACGGCCAGGAGCATGCCCTGACACCCTCAGGTGTGAGCTGCTTCGGCTTCCAGGGCCTGCATCCCGGCACGCGGTACCAGGTGCGGGTGGAAGTGCGGCTGCCGTGGGACTTGCTGCAGGTACACAGGGACACCGCGTCCTCCACCATCACCTTCGACACCCCCTTAGCAGGACCACCTGACCCTCCGCTCGATGTGCTGGTAGAGCATCACACCTCGCCGGGCTTTCTGGTGGTCAGCTGGCTCCCCGTGACCATCGACTCAGCCGGGTCCTCCAACGGAGTGCGGGTCACCGGCTATGCCGTGTATGCAGATGGGCTCAAGGTTGCGGAGGTGGCCGATGCCACCGCTGGCAGCACCCTGTTGGAGTTGTCCCAGCTGCAGGTGCCCGCAACGTGCCAGAAGGTCTCGGTGAGAACCATGTCCCTCTGTGGCGAGTCCTTAGACTCGGTTCCAGCTCAGATCCCTGAAGACTGCTTTCCCTGGCCCCCGTTGCTGGAATCTCTGCCCTTTAGCTACACTTGCGGCGACCCCTCCACTTGCAGAGTCTCTTTCCCCGTGTGCTGTCAGAAGCTAGCCCCAGGTTCTCCGAGCACCAAGGCCAGCCTTTACACCTCTGGAAGCTGTGGGGAGCCTCAAGCCAAGTTTTTAGAAACATCCCCTCAAGGAACCCCGAAGAGGCAACCCCCAGTGTTGGACCTGAGCTCTGAAGGGACTGGCCACAAAGCCCAGGGACCCACGGAAGCCTGGAAGGACTGCAGAAAGGACCCACCCTCTCAGAAGAGTCCCCAGAACCACCACAGGCCATCTCTGCCCAGTGGCCGGTCTGCGGTGGGAGAAAATCGTTATCAGCCCATGCACACCAGCAGGGACCCTGCTACAAGATTGAGCCGTCTATCTCCTGAGTGCGAATCCAGGAAAGAGCCACATCAGAGGAAGGCTGCTCTTGAGAAGGGCTTTGGGCCAAAGCAAGATGCTCACGAGCTTTCGCCTCCCCAGCAGGGCTCCAGCCAGCTGTATGTAGCTGACTTCCATGGTATCTTGGAGGAGGAAGCGGCAGCAGGCTTGGATCCTTGGTACACCAACGATGGAAAGCAGAGGAAGAAGAGCAGGCCCCAGAGCAGGGGAGGACAGGCTCTGCGGAGCAAGAGCGAGTGCCAGCTCTGTCAGCCCAGCTTGACGCTGGGCCCAGCTCCCTCCAGCAGAGTCACTAAGGTATCCAGGGGTGACCCCCCACAGCTGGGGACAGAGGCCAACACACCGGCCAGGGTCTTTGATTATGACCCCCTGATGTCTGCCGGCCCCGAGGCTGCAGAGGAGGAGCTGGCCTTTCAGAAAGGACAGTTCCTAAGAGTTTGGGGTGATCAGGACCCTCGTGGCTTCTACTACAGTGGGTGCAATGGAAGAGCAGGCCACATCCCCAGGCACCTGGTGGCTGAGCTAGAGGAGGGCGCAGAGAGGACTGACAACAGGTGGGATTTTCCCACACGAAGGCACCCACCCTTGGTGGCCCACCTTGAGGATTTTGAAGGCCTTGCCAGCCCCCAGGGCTCCTTCCTCGTAGCCCAAGGGAACTCCCAGAGACCTGCACTGTGGACCCCAAAGACCATGAGAGCTGCCTTGGACTACGATCCCAGGGATGGGAGAGCGGGGGCCAGAGCAAAGGGCAGGCTAGCACTGAGGGCTGGGGACCTGGTCACAGTCTACGGGCCTGTGGATGATAAAGGATTCTATTACTGCGAGCTGGGTGGCCACCGGGGCCTGGTGCCAGCCCACCTACTGGACGACGTGTCCCCTGACAGAGAATGAGCAGGGTCCCCTGTGGGGTGGTAGCCTCTGGCTGCCCACACCAAACCCCTCCTCGCAGCCACTTCAAGCGCCATTTGTCCCAGGCACCACGTGTCCCCCAGCCTCCAAAAGTAGCAGGGCTTCAGTCCGAGTTGAGTTGTTTCCGAAAGAAAACAGAAGAAGCCAATCCCCGAGACACCCCCAAAGAGGCAGCCCTGAGCGTTCGACCTGCGCTCAGGAGGGGCCAGGAGGGGTCCGGACTCTGCACACTATTTGGAGAAGTGCCTTCTTCTGCTGTTGATAAGTGTTTTCTTTAGCAGGTTAACGTTATTCATCTGTTGCCTTGTATGAAAGTCTCAAGAAAAGTCTGCATCTTAAAAAAAAGAGCAATCAGAATGTTATTTTTCCATTTTATGTTCAACCCCTCATTAAAATGTACATAGAAAAAAAGTATATTTTAGAAGTTAAAGAACAACCAAGGGAAACACGAGCACACCTTTTCTTCCCCTTTCTTCTATCAAAAGGGATGCAGGAAAAAATATATTTATTTATTGGTACTGGGGATTGAACCCAGGGGTATTCCACCTCCGAGCTATGCCCCCAACCTTTTTTATTTTTATTTATTTATTTTTTGTGTGGTACTGGGGATTAAACCCAGAGGCATACTATCTCTGAGCTATACCCCCAGCCCTATTTTATTTTTATTTTGAAACAAAATAAAAACCTGTTTTTGAAACAGGGTCTCACTAGGTTCATGAGAGTTTCACTACTTGCTGAGTCTGTCCTCAAACCTGCAATCCTCCTGCCTCAGCCTCCCAAGTACTGGAATTACAAGTGTGTGCCACCATGCCTGACTTTATTTTTCTTTTTCTTTTTTTTTTGTGGTACTGGGGATTGAACCCAGGGGCATTCTACCTCCTAGCTACACCCCCAGCCCTATTTTTTATTCTTTATTTTGAAACAGGGTCTCACTAAGTTACAGAGGGCCTCATGGAGTAGCTGAGGCTGGCCACAAACCCAGATCTCCAGTCTCAGCCTCCCAAGTACTGGGATTACAAGCGTGTGCCACCACGCCCGGATTTATTTTTATTTTTACTTTAATTTTTATTTTGTAGTACTGTGGATTGGACTCAGGGGCAGTCTATTTCTGAGCTATACCTCCAGCCCTTTTTTAATTTTAATTTTGTGTGTGTGTGTGTGTGTGTGTGTGTGTTTGTGTGGTACTAGGGATGGAACCCAGGGACCTTCTACCTCTGGGCTACACCCCCAGACCTATTTTATTTTTTATTTGGAAACAGGGTCTCACTAAGTTGCTGAGAGCCTCATTAAATTGCTGAGGCTGGCTTCGAACCTGTGATCCTCCTGTCTCGGCCTCCAAGTACTGGGATTACAAGCGTGCGCCACCACGCCTGGCTTTATGTTTTGTTTTGAAACAAGATCTATGTTGCTGAGAGTCTCACTAAGTTGCTGAGGCTAGTCTTGAACCTGTGATACTCCTGTCTCGGCCTCCTAAATACTGGGATTACTGACATGTGCCATCAAAACCATTTGTGTGTGTGTGTGTGTATGTGGTACTAGGGATTGAACCCAGGGGCATTCTATCTCCAAGCTACACCCCCAGCCCAATTTTATTTTTTGTTCTTGAAATGGTCTCGCTAGGTTGCTGAGAGTCACTACTTGCTCACTACTATCCTCAAACCTGAGATCCTCCTGTCTCAGTCTCCCAAATACTGGGATTACAGGCCTGCGCCACCACGCCTGGCTTCTATTTCTTGTTTTGAAACAGAGTCTCACTAAATCACTGAAGGTCTTGCTAAATTGCTGAGGCTGGCCTCGAACCTTTGATCCACCTGTCTCAGCCTCCCAAGTACTTGGATTACAGGCATGTGCTGCCAGACCCAGCTTTACTTTTTTTTTTGGCCGTACTGGGGATTGAACTTGGGTGCTCTACCATTGAGCTATATCCCTGTTCCTTTTATTTATTTTTGAGGCTGTGCTTGCTAAATTGCCCAGACTGGCCTTGAACTTCCTATCCTTCTGCTTCAGCCTCTAGACTTGCCAGGATTATAGGTGTGTGTCACTGCACCCAGCACATCCTCATCTTTAGGGTGGGTCCAATGCAGGGTCTGCTCCAGCCGAGAGCCAGAGCTGAGAAGCAGGGCCCCAAAGGCTCTGCCTAGCCAGACCTTCCACAAGGGGTCCCTGTGCTGGGGCTAGGTTGCTGGTGGGCCCTCTGTGAAGGGTAGGTGGGATCAGTGTTACATCTGGGAGTCCTGCTCTAGTAGCTGTCCCCTTTCCCAAAGTTCTTTGTGAGGGAACCTCTTGGAAGGGCATCTCCTTTTTTTTTTTTTTTGTGGTACCGGAGATTGAACCCAGGGGCGTTCTACCTCTGAGCTACATCCCCGGCCCTATTTTTTATCCTTTATTTTGAAACCGGGTCTCACGAAGTTGCCGAAGGCCTCACTAAGTAGCTGAGGCTGGCCACGAACCTGCGATCCTCCTGTCTCAGCCTCCCAAGTACTGGGATTACAAGCATGCGCCACCACACACCCGGCAGGGCATCTCCTTAATTGCTCCTTTTGGTGGGGAAATACTGGGACTGGAACACAGGTATGTTCTACCTCCAAGCTACACCCCCAGCCCATTTTTTTTTTTAATTTTGAAACAGGATCTCACTAAGTTGCTGAGGGTCTTACTAAGTTGCTGAGGCTGGCCTCAAACCTTTGATCCTCCTGTATCAGCCTCCCAAGTCCTGGGATTACAGGAGTGCGCCACCGCGCCTTGCTTCTGCTTCTGCTAGCCCTTCCTACGGTTCCCAACATCCAGCCACGCTGTCCATAGAAGGGCACAGCCTTCTATAGTGTAGCCAGAAATGACTGGAAGCACCCCTGGGGTCAGAGCATGGGAGCTGCCAGCTAGTTCCAGGGCAAGTCAGTGAATTGGGGCTGGAGGGTTGTTGTCCCTGGGGCAAAAGTGGGAAGAGGAAGGGACAGGCATGACAGCCGTCCAGCCTGACTCACTGTGGCTGTCTCACCCACAAAGAACGCTCGGACCACCTGAGAAGCTGTGGCGGAAGCACGTGCACCTACTGTCTGTGAGCCGAAGAGGAAACCACTCAGTCTCCGGGGATCGAAGGCCATCATCATCCCCTCCCATGCTTACAAGGTCCCATGTGCACAGTGGGAAAACAGGCTCAGACAGGTCCTGTGGCTGGCCTGGGGAGGGCACCAGACCAGCTCACCCCACTGGACTGCAGCACTGGCCCTGGAGGGCAGCCGCCATCTCTCCTTGCTGGCCAGCAACCACAGCTGAGAGCAATGCCTTTTAAAGTTTTTAGCAGAACAAAATTTATCATCTTGGCTGGGTGTGGTGACGCACGCCTATAATCCCAGTACTTGGGAGGCCAAGACAGGACGATGGCAGGTTTGAGACTAGCCTCAGTAAATTAATAAGACTCAGCAACCTAGTGAGACCCTGTTTCAAAATAAAAAATAAGGCTGGGCGTGGTGGCGCACATTTGTAGTCCCAGTACTTGGGAGGTTGACACTGGAGGATCCTTGTTCAAAGCCAGCCTCAGCTACTTAGTGAGGCCCTCCACAACTTAGTGAGACCCTGTTTCAAAATAAAGAATAAAAAAATAGGGCTGGGGGTGTAGCTTGGAGGTAGAATGCCCCTGGGTTCAATCCCCGGTACCGCAAAAAAAAAAAAAAAGTAATAATAGCTCAAGAAAAAGGACAATTTGAAAGAATGCAGACAGGGTCAGAAAGAGATCTGTCAGTCAGGGGAGCTGATCAAAGGTCAGTGGAGTGAGTCAAGCAAGGTGGAGGGAGTGGGCAAGAGAAGAAAAAGATGGACAGATGGACACCAGGACAGTCAAAGGAAAGACGAGTGTGACTTCGGAGCTGAGATGAGGAAGGTAGCGGGTGGTAAGGGAAGGTGGCCATGTGTGTGGCAGTAGACCGCAGTGGCGATCAGAGCCCTGGGGGTGAGGACTGGGAGAGGGTGACACACTTAGAATGTAGCGCAGAAGAACCCCTGTCGCTTCAGACAGTTTCTCCTGGTGTAGGACCATGAGGAGACAGAAGAATATCCCGGAGAAGCCGGGCGTGGTGGCGCACGCTTGTAATCCCAGTACTTGGGAGGCTGAGACAGGAGGATTGCACGTTCGCGGCCAGCCTCAGCAACTTGTGAGGACCTCCGCAATTTAGTGAGACCCTGTTTCAAAATAAAGGATAAAAAATAGGCCTGGGAGTGTAGCTCAGAGGTAGAGTGATCCTGGGTTCAATCCCCAGCACCGCAAAAATAATTAATTAATTAAATAAATAAAAAGGGCTTTAGGTGTGGCTCGGAGATAGAATGTCCCTGGGTTCAATCTCCAGTAACACACACACACACACACACACACACACACAAATTTACCATCCCAGGCTGGGGTTGAACTGGGTGATGGTAGAGAGCCTGTCTAGCATGCTTGAGGACCTGGGGTCTCACTAAGTTGCAGAGGCTGGCCTCAAACTTGTGATCCTCCTGTCTCAGCGTACAGGCTTGCGCCACCATGCCTCACTTTAGTAACTCTAAAGTGTGTGTGTGTGTAACTGGAGATGGAACCCAGGGGCATTCTCCCTCTGAGCTACATCCCCAGCCCTATTTTCTTTTTCTTTTTTTTTTTTTTTTTTTGCGGTCCCGGGGATTGAACCCAGGGGCGTTCTACCTCCACGCTACACCCCCGGCCCTATTTTTTATACTTTATTTTGAAACCGGGTCTCACGAAGTTGCAGAGGGCCTCACTAAGTAGAGAGAGAGAGAGAGAGAGAGAGAGCGAGCTGAGGCTGGCCGCGAACCCGGATCCTCCGGTCTCCGCCTCCCAAAGTACTGGGATTACAAGTGTGGGCCACCACGCCCGGCTTCCTATTTTATTTTTCTATGTTGAAACGGGCTCTTGCTAAGTTGCAGAGGGCCTCACTAAATTCCTAAGGCTGGCTGTGAACCTGTGATTCTCCTGTCTCAGCCTCCCAAGTACTGGGATTAC
>PVJS01062993.1:0-10594 GCA_004027185.1 Glis glis | reverse complement strand
CAAAAAAAAAAAAAAAAAAAAAAAAAAGCTTCTCGGTTCTGACCTAGACCATACTGGTCTCTGGTCTTCTAGTCTACCAGCCTCAAAGACCTTGGACACAATACTGAAAGAGCTTGATGGATGTGACAGACTCCTGGTATGAAACATACTGAACACGTGTAAAAAAAATTAAGTGGTATGGCATCACTCATTATTTCTATAATTATTCCATATTCATATGCTATATTAAAGTCATTTTACAGCACTCAAAATGATTGTCCTAAAATTAGGCTGCTGTTGGGACAAATACAAATTGGAGGCACCCTGTATTGGACATCCCAAATGCTGAGCACTGGACTAGGGGAGGCTGGAGATACCCAGATGAATGTGCCCGGGCCTGCTCCCTGGGGCTCAGCAGGCCAGGTACCAGGTAGCACACAGGAGCTGCAGGATCCAAACCATAGGCTGTGTGCTGACGCGTGTCCCAGGGCCAGAGTTCCTGGCTTTGGCATCTCTCCTCTCTCCACCTATTAATATTTCAGAGAGTTTGGCTAGATGAGTCACTCGGCCCCAATAAGCATTTGAAAAGGAAGGAAGCAACAAATAAAAGCTAACAGCTGGAGTTCACAATGTCAGAGTGTCGTGTCTAGGTCATGGAGACAGGTGTGAGTGGCCCAGGCCGTGGAGGCCATGGATGTTCTTGTGTAGTGACTATTCCTAGCTCAACTTCAATTCCCTGCAGTCCTCTAGCTTCATGGCTCAAGTCCGGGGTTTACTACAAACTATAACCTAAAAATACACTCTGCTTTGGAAACTCATTGACTCACCCCTCTCTTTCACCAATCACATCCAGGCAGCTGCTATGTCCAGTCGACCGTTCATCCAAGATGTACAAAATGATTCTCCTAATCCAACCCTTCCTGCCTGACCCTCCAGCACCGCCAGCCCAAGCGAGCCCCCTCCTGTCTCACTTCCTGAAGTGGCCTCCTGGCTGGCCTCCTTCCATTCAGCCTCTCCCACTTCTGTCCAGCCAGCGTGTCCAAGGTCAGTCAACTACTACTGAAACGTACATTCAGTAGCTAAAACTTCCAGATCCAAAACATTCAGTGGGATAAATGCGAGTACAGAACTGGGTACCAAGCTAGACTAATCCTTCTGGTTGAGATCAGCAAGGCAGTGGAGAGCTTCTCCCTACACCCAAACTAGGCTCCACGGGGTGTGTGTGTTACTGGAGATTGAGCCCAGGGGCATTCTACCACCAAGCTAAACCCCCAACCCCTTTTTTTATTTTGTTTTGAAACAGGGTCTCACTAGGTTGATGACAGTCTCAGTACATTGCTGAGGCTGGCCTTGAACCTGTGATCCTCCTGCCTTAATCTCCCAAGTACTGGAATTACAAGTATGCACCACCATACCCAGCTGACCCCACACATGTCACACAGTAGACAAAAAGATTTAGTACAGAATCTAACAACTGAATGAAATTGACCAAATTATGTTGTTATTACAAATATGTAATAACAAATCCTGCTGTTATGGATAATTATGATGCACCAATAAAAATTAATTAAAGAATACTAGATGAAGAATAGGGAAAAAAAGGAATCTAATAACTAAATAACATGTCCAAAGGTGTCATCATGAAATGAAAGTATGCCCTAGAAAGTTTCCTCCTCAGTAATTTCCCATCTTAAACTGCGTTTCTGCATATCAGACACCTGCCAAACACACAGCAATCCTGGCTTTACAGATATGACTTCTATTTTTAAAACAACAATTCATGAAATGGAATGCCATCCAACTACAAAAAGAATGAGCATATACTCTGTATATTGATATAAAGCTTAACTCAATATATTGCCAAATTAAAAATAAAAAGCAAGCCGGGCATGGTGGTGCACACCTGTAATTCCAGTACTTGGGAGGCTGAGACAGGAGGATGCAGGTTCAAGGCCAGCCTCAGCAATGTAGCAAGACTCCCAGCAACCTAGTGAGACCCTGTTTCAAATAAAAAAATAAATAAAAAGGGCTAAGAGTATAGCTCAGAGGTAGAATGCCCCTGGGTTCAATCCCCAGTACCACAAAATTAATTAATTTTGTTAATGCACCAATAAACAGACAACAGGAAAGGAAGAAAGACTTCTCTCTATATCCCAGTTATACTTTAAAGAGATATGTGAGGCCAGGCATGGGGGTGCATGCCTGTAATCCCAGTACTTTGGTGACTGAGACAGGAGGATCACAGGTTGGAGACCAGCCTCAGCAACTTAGCCAGAACCTCAGACCCTGTTTCAAAATAAACAACAATAATAATAATAAAGGGGGTAGAGAGGGGTGTAGCTTGGAGGTAGAATGCCTCTGGGTTCAATCCCCAGCACCAAAACCCAAACCAAACCAAACAGTGTCCCGCACTGCTCTAGGCATGGAGGACGCAGCGAGGAATAACCCCTGCGTCTCGGCGCTTGCTCACATCCTGGTTGGGGAGACGGACAATGAACATTAGGTACATTAGATGGGATCCGTGTAAGGAGAAAAGTCAAGGAAGGAAAGGAGATGGGAAGAATGTGGCTGGGGCAGGAAGTGGCCACTTTGGGTGGGAGTGGCCAGGGGACACTTCGCTGAGCAGGAGATACTAAGAAGAGGTTTCCCTGGGTTGGAGGAGCCGGTCATGCAGCTATCGGAGATTCTTCCAGGTGGGAGCAAGGGGGCCAGCTAGAGGGAAGTACATGAGGGGGAAGTGGAGAGACAGGTCAGGGAAGAGAGGGGAGAGCTCAGAGCCCCTGCCAGGACTCCTGGAAGCCTCTGGAAGGTTTTGAGCAGAGTGACATGATCGGCCTGGAGTTTTAACAGGATCACTTTGAGTGAGAGCTGAGAATAACTAAAGGGTCAACTCCAGACGTAGGTCCCAGCTCTATAAAAGACAAGCCACAAGCTCTCTAAGACCCTGGCCGAGGTGGGGGGGGGGGGGTCCAGCCAGGAGAGGGCACCAGGCTACAGGGCCCCAAACCACCAGCCACAGGATGAGCCCACCTGTTTTGGAGCCGACCCTTCACCCCCTGGCCCTGAATGAAACCCCACATTCCATGGAAGGAGCCTCACCAACAAATGAGTGCCTGTAAACAAACCTGGCAGGGGGCTTTCCAAAGCCCCCACCCCCTCACTGAAAATAACCATGGAAAGATACCCCGTCCCCGTAACCCAGCTGCACACCGCCCTGTTGCAGGGACCCTATTATTTAAGCACCATGAAATTGTCCCACATTACTGATATCGTTAGAACTGCTCAGAATATTTCCACAACTAAGCTGAAGAAGGAAAAGTTGTTACCAGGGCAGGCGGGCACAAAGGGCCTTTTGCCAAACTACTTAGATATTTTAATTGCCTGTTGCCTCAGTAGCTAAATAAGCATGGGGAACAAGCAGGAGAGGAATACTAATTAGAGCTAATTAGGCCCTGCCCTCTTCTGCCTCAATCCCCTTTATAAAAAGCCCCCTGATTCAAGGATGCTGGAGTTAAAATGTAAACGCAGAGGGTAAACAGCAGTCCACACACCAAGCCTACTGTTGGCATGTCCTTGTCCAGTCATTGCTAAGCCAGGGCCTGGTCACCTGAAGATGGCTGCAAACCCAATCAGATTCCAACAGCCAGCACTGACCACCTCTCTCTCCCGGGATGGGTGGGAGTGGAGGGGCGGGTGAGGGGAAGGGTACTGCCAACACGAGTCCACTAAATGAAATACAGGGCTCTCTTAGTATTCAGAGCATTCTAATTTGCAGGGCATTCACTGAAAGAACATTTGATTGCTTTAAAAATAAACTATGATAGCAAACACGGCAGGCACGCAGTAGGATCAAGACCACGCCCCCCCTCTGTCTTAGCAAGGGTGGCACAGAGAGGCCTAACCCACCGAGACCCTTTCCTGGTTGTGTGGGAAGAATGTCCTAGGATCCAGACTGGAGGATATTTTTTCTTTTGCGGTACTGGGGATTGAACCCAGGGGCATTCTACTTCCGAGCTACACCCCCAGCCCTATTTTTTTATTCTTTATTTTGAAACAGGGTCTCGCTAAGTTGCGGAGGGCCTCACTAAGCAGCTGAGGCTGGCCACAAACCCAGATCCTCTGGTCTCAGCTTCCCAAGTACTGGGATTACAAAGCGTGCGCCACCACGCCGGCTCCAGACTGGAAGCTCTTGGCTATGGGATATTAAGAATAGCAAGCGATAAACCGGGTGTGGTAGTACACACCTCTAATCCCATACTTGGGAGGCTAAAACAGGAGGATGGCAGGTTTGAGACCAGCCTCAGCAACTTAGTGAGACTCTCAGCAACCTAGGGAGACCCTGCTTCAAAAAAATAAAAAGGGCTGGGGGCATAGCTTAGAGGTAGAATGTCCCTGGGTTCAATCCCCAGTAAAACACACACACACACACACACACACACACAATGAACAGCAAGAGCCAGGCGTGGTAGTGCACGCCATAATCCCAGTACTTGGGAAGCTGAGACAGGAGGATCAAAGGTTCAGAACCAGCCTCAGCAACTTATCAAGACTCTCAGCAACCTAGTGAGGCCGTTTCAAAACAAAAAAGCAAAAAAAAAAAAAGGGCGGGGAGTGTAGCTCAGAGGTAGAATACCCTTGGGTCCAATCCCCAAAACCCCCACACCCCCCAAGAAAAGGAATAGCAAGAGATACCCCTGGGGGTGGTTGTCTGCCTGGCAGGGACTTGTTTAAAATGAGCCCCTTAAATGTAAGGACAGTTTCCTGCTGGATTCACCAGCTGGTCTAGAGACATCAAGGCAGGAGCAGCCCTGCAGATCACCTCTTTCTTTCTCTGGGTAACTAAGGTTTTAAGTTCAAATCATGTTCCTGGTAACAAGACCAAAACAAGCTCTGGAGAAATTACCTGCAGTGCTTCAAGAAAAAAAAGGGGGGGGGGAGGAAGAAGAGGAAGAGGAGGAAAGGAAGAGAAAAGAACAGAATGTTTGAAGTTGGCTCAGCAACACTAGGTAACTGGAAGAAAACACACAGGTGAGCCAACCTTGGGAGGACCCAGGGCACTAAGTGGGAGGTGGCCAGGCCTGGAGGCCATTGACCAGCTTGCTCTGCCACTGTTCCACAGATCCCTGGGGGCAGGAAATAGCAGAAGACAAGCCTGTGGTCACTGCGTGGGCAATGGAAAAAGGAACCCTGGAGGCACTGGATGTAACCACAGCTCAATGCTTTCCCCATCTATGCTGAGTCATGAGGGTAAAGGGCACTAGACCAAAAAGCCATGGTTCCTGGTCCACCACTCCCAGCCCAAAAGAGGGGCAGGGGGCAGGTACTTTGTCCTCTTAGGCCCAGCTACAATATGAAAATCCTTGTGAAGACGTGTATGAACTTTGAAAAGGGAAAATCACAATGCCTTTTAAAAATTCTTTGCAACTGGAAATAGTTGAGTTTTTATTAGAATCAAAGAATGTCAAACTGGAAAGGTACTTAGATCTACTTTAGCAGTTCCCAAACTTTTGAATTTTACAGAACACTAAGATTTAAAAAACAAAACAAGCCAGGTGCAGTGGTACGTGCCTGTAATCCCAGTACTTGGGAGGCTAAGACAGGAGGATTGCAAGTTAGAGGCCAGCCTCAGTGATTTAGTGAGAGCCTCAGCAACTTAGTGAGAGCCTGATTCAAAAGAAAAGGGCCAGGCGTGGTGGTGCACGTTTATAATCCCCGTACTTGCTGAGACTGGAAGATCGGGGTTCGCAGCCAGCCTCGGCTAATTAGTGAGGCCCTCTGCAACTTAGTGAGACCCTGTTTCAAAATAAAGAATAAAAAATAGGGCTGGGGGTGAAACTTGGAGGTAGAATGCCCCTGGGTTCAATCCCCAGTACTGCAAAAAAATAAAAAATAAAAAGGGCCGTGGGTGTAGCTCAGAAGTAGAACGCCCCCTGGGTTCAATCCCCAGTACCACACACACACACACACACACACACACACAAATAATAATGATAATTTTAAAAAAATGAAAACAAAACAAAGTTGGGCATGGTGGTACACGCCTGTAATCCCAGCACTTGGGAGGCTGAAAGAGTAGGATCACAGGTTCAAGGCCAGTCTCAGCAATTTAGGGAGACCCTGTTTCAAAACAAAAACTAAATAGGGCTAGGGGTCTAACTCAGAGGTAGAATGCCCTCAGGGTTCAATCCCCAGTACCAACGAAAAAGAAAAAGAAAGAAAGAGAGAGAGAGAGAGAGAGAGAGAAAGGAAAGGAAGGAAGGAAGGAAGGAAGGAAAAAAGAAGCTGAAAAAAGAGAAGGGGAAATTAATATAAGAATTGCTGGATTTTTTTCTGCCAAAAAAAAATCAAAACTACCATCACTAAGAAGTATTAAAAGAGCCAGGCATGGTGGTGCAAGCCTGCAATCCCAGCACTTGGGATGTAGCTCAGAGGTAGAATGTCCCTGAGTTCTATCCACAATCACACACACACACACACACACACACACACACACACACGTATTAAAAGAAAAATTTCCCACTAAAAAATAAAAAGAGCCCAATTTCAAAGTACAGGACAGTTCTTGTGAAGCAAGGGTCTGTGGACAAAGACCCACTCCTGTGTGTGACGGAGGCTGCATCCTCCTCTGCATCTCCCTGGGGACTCACGAGAACAACAGTTCTGCGCGCTGGCGCCCAGATGGGAGTTTGGACCCCACTGATCTACTCCAAGCTCTGCAGTGATTATTTTCCCATAAAAGAAACCTTGCTACAGTATTAAGTTTGAATTAGGGCCTGAACGAAGTTTTTGTTTGCTCAGACCCCTCCTCCGCTCTCTCAAGCCTCCACCGCCTTCATGTAAATGAGACACCCTAGGGGGGACAGTTCTCCCCTCGGGCAGCCCAGCAACCACTTGGCTCACAAAAGCAGACCAACTATGCCGGGCTCGAAAGTGAATAGCGCACCCCAAGGCACAAGGACTTGCTACGGGAAAGGAGAAAGTTTGGAGCTTCCGGCTCTGGTGGGTCGGTTTGGAGAAGGAGATGGGGCAGCTCATCTACCTGGCAGTCCACAGCGCCAAACAGAGCATCCTAAATGCCACCCGACTCCAAAAACTTAAAGTAACTCAAGGGGCCTGAGCCCAGGGAGTGTCCCGCAAAGGCCACCAATACCCTGCCCTCGGCTCCAGAGTCCTCCAGAGTCAGGGCAGTGCGGGGCTCGCGGAGCCGGGCAGAAGGGATCCGCTCGGGATGCCCGTCTCCCCTCGGGTTCGCGACGCATGGGAGGGATGGGGCGGGGGTACATCTCTGAAGGAAGGCAGTCGGCCGGGGCGCCCTGAAACTTTGGGGTAGCTCTTTGCACCGGCCGTTCCGGGAGACGAGTCCCCGAGTCGCCGGGGCGCCCCGCTGTGGCTCCAGGGAAGACCCCGCGTCGCACCTCCCCGGGACCAGGGCACGGGCGGCATCGCCCCGCGCCGCCCCGGCCCGCCACAAGGGCCGCTTTGTGCGGGCGAGCGGAGCGCCGGGCCCCAGCGGGCCGGGCCAGCGGACGGCCAGGCTGTTTACACAGGAAGGGAAGGCTCCTCGGCCGCCCGGGAGGGGACGGGAGCCCGGGACGCCCGGCGGGCTGCAGGCACGATGGCGCACGCAGCTCGGCAGCGCCCCGCGGCTGTCCCACCTGAGCGCCCGCCCGCTCCGCGCGCGACAAAGTTTCTCTGGCGGCGCTGGCCGCGCGGTGAGCTTACCTGGGAGCGGCGGCACCAGCGCGCAGAGCCCGAGCAGGCAGAGGCACAGGGGCGCGGGGGCCCGCGGCATGGCGGGCGGCGGCGAGCGCGGGGCGGGGGGCCGGGGGCCGCAGCCGCATGCCGGGCGCAGCTCGGGTCAGGGCGCCCGCGGCCGGGCGGGAGGCGGGGGCGGCTGCGCGGGGCGGCGCCCGGCCGCCACCATCCCTCTGGCAGCCGATCCCCGCTGCGCTGGCCGGCCGGGACGCGTGTCGCCGCTCGGGACGGCCCGGGACGGGAGGGCTGGCTCCGGGACTCCGCACGCTGTGCCCGCGCCTCCGCCCCTCGCGTCGCTTCCTCCCGCCGGCCCGCCAGGCTCCGCTCCGCTCGGCTTTTGCTTTCCCCTCCCCTCTCTCCCCGCCCCGCAGCCGCACGGTCAGCTTACGGCGAGGCGGGGCGAGCTCGGCGGGCAGCTCCGCCCTGCGCCGGGACCGGGACGCCGGGCGCGCCGAGGCCCAGGCGCCCAGGTGGAAGCCCCTGGCGGCGCCGTCGGGCGGTGGGCTCCCGTCTCGGCGGCCCGTCGCGGGGGAAGGGGGCGGGTCACACGCCACTGGCGAGCGCGGGTTACTTGGGCCAGGTTGTTGGGCAGCAGCACCGAGAGCGGGTACCGCGGGATCCTGGTGGCGGGTCTCCCCATCCCGGAGCCCACCGCCAGCCCGCCTCGCCCGAGTGAGCCGAGCCGGAGGCGCCCGTGCTGCCCCGCCAGGCGACCTCTGGGCGGGGAAGGAAGGGCGCGGGGCGAGATGGCACAGGTGGAGGCCACTGTTCACTGAGTAACCTTTCGCCGCCTTTGAGGATTTGAGACTGGCCGGTTCGCCGCTAGGCTGAGTTTTCCTTGTCGATACACTGGCGGTTTCCGTGACCAAACTGATGGCTAAACTCAAAAGCAGATGTCTTATCTGAGCTGGATCTGACGTCGCCAGTTAGAGGTGGGGCGGGGGGCTTCTCAGAAAGCGCCCACAAAGGATCCCGTGGGCTTAGCAGGACCACGACGAATCGGGCCAGACTGGGGTGGTTTATAACCCAAAGAGGCAGCCTTCATGTAGGAGGAAGTAGTAACAGGATGCCTACTTCGGACCGAGAACACACTGCTACCTGGGCACGTGGCGGAATGCTATGCTCATGTTAACTCCTTAAATGCACTCGACAAACCTCTTGTTATCCAGATGAGGAAACTGAGGCCGGGGGGGGGGTAACGTGCGGGAGGAAGTGACAGCTGGGATTCCTTGTCCAAAAGTCCAGAATGGCTGGACTAAAGACAAGCAGTAAGGAGTAGAGCGGCGGTCTCACCTTTGCAGGTCAGAACCCAGCTGGAAGAAGGGCCTGGAGGGCTAGGTGGGAAACCATCCTGACCACGCAGTTCAGGAAGTTTGGATCTTCATCTGTGCCCACCCCGCTTTCCAGACTCTACCAAGGTGTTGTCCCACCGCTAGAGGAAGTAAACTTACTATTTTTGGGGGGAGGGGGGACTGGGGATTGAACCCAGGGGCATTCTATCTCCACCCCCAGCCCTATTTTTTATTCTTTTTTTTGAAACAGGGTCTCATTAAGTTGTGGAGGGCCTCACTAAAGTAGCTGAGGCTGGCCACCAACCTTCCATCCTCCTGTCTCAGCCTCCCAAGTACTGGGATTACAAGTGTGGGCCACCTCACCCAACTGCAGACTTACTCTGGAAGTAGAGTGTGCCTGGGGGCAAACATGAAGCAAGCCTTAGCACGCTCTAAATTTCACCAAAGTTCATCATTCCACCCTTAAACTGCATATATTGTGTTCTAGATGTTTGTTCTGATGTAAAAGTCATGTTTAACCTCTAATTTCAACTATGCAGGATGCTGAGGCAGGAGGATTCCAAGTTCAAGGCCAGCCTTGCAACTTAGACCCTGTTTCAAAATAAAAACAAATAAATAAAGGAAGGGCTGGGGGTGTAGCTTAGAGGCAGAATGGCCTGGGTTCAATACCCAGTACCAAAAGAAAGAGTGAGTTGGAGCCGGCGTGGTGGCGCACACTTGTAATCCCAGTACTTGGGAGGCAGAGACAGGAGGATCTGGGTTCACAGCCAGCCTCAGCTACTTAGTGAGGCCCTCCGCAACTTCGTGAGACCCGGTTTCAAAATAAAATATAAAAAAAAATAGGGCCGGGGGTGTAGCTCAGAGGTAAAACCCCCCTGGGTTCAATCCCCGGTACCACAAAAAAAAAAAAGAGTGAGTTGGGGGTGTAGCTCAGTGGTAGAGCACCCCCTGGGTTCTATCCCCAGGACCACCATTACAGAAGCTCCCCCAGGTTTATCATGGTATTACCTGCCCCTCAGAGCAGTCGCCTTGGGGCTACTTTTATCCCTGTTTGGGAAGCAGTGATTATAAATAATGGGAAACTAATGAAAGAGTTTGAACAGGGAGAGATCATGTGCCAAGTGGTGATCTTAAAAGATCTGTCTGGCAGGAATGTGTAGGGTGGGTTAGATGGAAGATGAGCTGAGTCCTGGGAACTGGGCAAACGTTGCACTAATAAGTACAAGAATAACTTGCATATCCCAAGCATTCTTTAAGTTTAGGGCCCTATAATGTCAGGTCTTCTGGGCACTGCTCTACCCCAAATTGGGTGCTTCATAACTTGAAATATCCCGCTTTGTCCCACACCAGCGCAGACCACCGTTTACCTGAACTGCACCTGGAAAGTGCTGTGATCCAACCTGCCCGCTCACTCTCGCCAGCCCCTCCTGTCCCACCTGGTGGTTCCAGGTGCTCCCAACCTGCCCAGACCTGCCATAAGCCACTGGATCCTGAGGGAGCCACGCTCCATTATCTGAAAACTGGTTTGGAGATGCCTTTTCTTTTTTTTTTTTTTTTTTTTTTTTTTT
>PVJS01062992.1:0-10594 GCA_004027185.1 Glis glis | reverse complement strand
AGAGAGAGAGAGAGAGAGAGAGAGACAGGGAAAGAGAGAGAGAGAGAGAGAGAGCTGAGGCTGGCCGCGAACCCGGATCCTCCGATCTCCACCTCCCAAAGTACTGGGATTACAAGCGTGCGCCACCACGCCCGGCTTAACAATATAGTTTTAAAAACATGGCTCTGCTCTAATAAAAAAAAAAAAGAGTAAAAAGAAAGCAAGGAAAAAAGAGAGGAAAGGGCAATGGAAGAGAGGGTAGAAATGCATTCAATTGCAAATCGATCACTCTGGATTTTGCAGTGTAACAAAGGTAAATTCATATTAGGTAATAAAGCATTAATCTACTTTTAATTCTGGTGTAATTCATACAACTGAAAAGTTTCCTGTAGCCATGTTCATTAGAATTGGTGAAATCAAATATTTAAAATAAACTATTTGTATGCAGCCCAAGGCTGGGAGAATTCAGCTCTAAGAAAAACAAATTGCTGCATTCCTGTGGTATGATGGAGAAGTACATGCCTGATTCTGTTTTCTAGGTCATCAGCTATGAGATATTATCAATTAACAGGACCAAGTCACTAAAGTGTACAGGAATAGAATGCTCTTAAGATACCTCATATTTTAAAAGCACACTGGAATGCTCCTCTCTTTTATGATCTATGACCCTCAGCATATTAAAAATACAAACATTGTTGAAGAAACAAAGTACAGAAGAACTAGGTAAATATAGCTGAAAAAGTCACTGGAATGAAATGCACTTTTGACTTTAGAAAAATATCCAGAGATATTAAGAATTTAAACTCATTTTATTATGCATTGGCAATGTTAACTTACTGATGTCCTAAAAAAATAAAACCTAGAAATCTAGGCTTATAATTCAATCCTTGAAAAACAGAGGGTCGATATTATTTGATTTCCAACCAAAATGGTATACATATTGACCACACCATGAAAGTTAAACTCTCTCAAAATAAAGGCTGATTTGGACCATAAAATGGGTAATTATTACGATGAAGAAGAGCTTGCATTTGAACGGTTAATACTATCTATTAACTTATGTGAGAACATTTAAAGTTGTCATCTGCACAATCTTGATTGAAAATCAGTGACAAATAAATACCTGGGCTTACATTCTCTTACTCTATGATGGAGTAATTCCTTGACTGCAGGGGTTACTCAATGTCATCAGTAAAAATAAAGCCATTAAAGAAAAGTGCAACATTTTCACTCACCTATCTAGAAAAAAAAATCAACTTCTAAATAACTGCTTCAATCACTTCTTCTGATTGGCTAGCAGCAGGGATTTTCCAAAAGTTTTTAGTGCTCACAGTGGCCCACACACTTGGACAAGTTTACCTTCTGAGACTTTGTGGTCAGGTCGCAAGAGTGAAAAGAACCAGGGGAGCAAATATACTTTACCTCAATCAGAATTCCAGGTGTAACCTGCAGGGGACTTCTGTAACAACCAATTTGATGTAGCCAAATCAGTCACAAGCACTATGTGGGTGACATTTTGCAAGATGGGTTCGCAATAGGTGGGACAGCTTCCGATGAAGGACCATTAGGGTAACTGGTGCCTGGCAGCAGCAGTGGGGACCTGGCTGACTCAGTGAAGGGGTCTACCTTCTCAGGCAAATAGATTACAATCAGAGGACTATTGTGTCAGAAATATCAGGCATTAAAACTAAACCCATGAATGTAATTTACTAACAAAGGACATAATAAAATGGCCCAAAAGAGCACCATTGATGAACTATGTACAAATTAACAAAAGAGTAAGTAGTTAACAAAGATACATATATAATCAACCATTATATGTAGTAATTATAAAATGCTGATTCTAATTTAGCCAAAGCTGAATTTCCAATTTTAATTTTTCTAGCTATAAATGCCAAATTACATTTTTTACTTAAAGTATTATGTAATAATATGAACCTATAAATTGTTATAAACTTCATATATTAATAACTGTTCTAAATATATAAAACCTATAAATTAAATACTAAGCAAACTATAAAACCAATAATATCAAATTTTACATGACTAATTTATCTGGTGGTATCATTTTACTAAACAATTTTCTTTCTTTTTTTTTTAAATGGAGACTAAACCCAAGGGAATTCTACCTCCAAGCTACACCCCAGCACTTTTCATTTCAAAACTGGGTCTTGCTAAACTGCTGAGGCTGCCTGTGAACCTGCAATCCTCCTGCCTCAGCCTCCCAAGTACTGGGATTAGAGGTGTGCCACTGCACATATCTAAACAATTATTTTCAATGTATTGGATACATATTACTATAATAAAGGTCCTAAGCTTAGATTATATGTAATTGCTTTTTTATTTGTGGGAAAATAAACATAATATTAAACTTCCTATTTTAGGCATTTTTAAGTTTGTACAGTTCTATGGAAATAAGTATATTCACATTGTTGTACAACCATCACCACCATCCATCCCCAGCACTTTTCCTTTCTCCACACTGAAACTCTATGTCTATTTAAGCATGAATTCCCATCTCTATTTCTTTGCAGTCTCTTGCAATCACCACACTCCTTTTCGACTCTATGAATTTGACTATTTTAAGTACATTGTATAAACAGAATTGTACAGAATATTTGTCCTATTATGACTGCCATTTTGTGATTCCATGGAAGGCACAAGGTTCATTTGTGTTGTATCATGTGTCAACGCTTCCTTTCTTTTTAAAACTGAATAATTGTACACCAAATATACTTATCAAGTTTTGTTTATTAACTCATCTGTCTGTGGACACTTGGTTGCTTCCAGCATATGGCTATTGGAAATCATGCTGCTATCGACATTGCTGTTCAAATATCTATTGAGTCCCTCCTTTCACTTCTTTTTGGTATATCCACAGAACTAGGATTGCTGAATTTTATGGTAATCATGTTTTATTTTTTGAGGAATTGCCAGTTTTCCACAGGGGCTGTACCATTTTACATTCTTATCAGCAGCCAAGTTCCATTTTTGACCCATCTCCTTTTAGCAGCACCATGACCTTGGAGCCCAAATGCCTAAATCACTGATAGGCTTGCTGCTGACAAAAAATAATCTAAAAAATTAGGCTGACAACAGTGGTCTACCTAAATCCTTGGATTTTAATAGATGAGGATTTCTGCTGAAAGCCCCATTAGCATTCTACTGCTGTTACTTCTGATTTCTGCCTATTTTGGGCCTCTTTGCATTACTACACGTGTGTATTAATATAACAAAGAGGGAAAGCCACTTCTCTGTATCTAATCAAGAAAACAAGTCATCTTGTTTGTCATGCTGCATTCATCTGTAAGTTCACTTTCTCCCTTGTTTATTAACTAATCCTGTGTGTTTTTTGTGTTGCTTCCCAGGACAATGTTTTGTTTTCATTTTGTTTTGGGTTTTGTTGGCATGGTACTTGGGATTGAACCCAGAGGCATTCCACCTACCTTTGAGCTGCACCTCCTGCCCTTTTTATTTTGTTTTGAAACAGGATCTCAGTAGGTTTCTGAGAGTCTTTGCTGAGGCTATCCTCAAACGTGATCCTCCTGTCTCATCCTGTGTTTTATTTAAATACAATTTCAGATTTACCAATCTCCAAGGGTTGTCAGTGATGTTCCTGGTCCCTTTCCTGGGAGTGGAAGAATTCTACCCTAGCCCTGGGTAAGCTCAGAGACCCTGTCTTCTTCTCCTAGGGTCTTCCAGTAGCCACAACTTTTTCTACTACCAGAACTTTATCCTCATTATCACACCATGCCAGTCTGTCCTATCTCTTGGATTTGATGTCAAGTATTGCTTTTGGACTCTCGTGTTTCCCATTGTTTGAGACAGAAGAAAATAATTTCTGAGCATCACTTTACTAAGAAAAAAAAAATCCTCCATCCAACTCATTCTCGTCTTTTCTTATTCCCCCCTTTGGAAAAAAAATAGTAATTCAGAATATATCTAGAGGAAAACATAGCAGAATGTAGGTATACTTATTCTTTTTGTAAGAGAGGTTTTCTGGCCTTAAATATAATGGGTAAAGTCAAAGAAAATCGAACCTTTAAAGCAACTATATCTAAAGAATTCCATACATATATATGCATGCGCACATACACATACACACACACACACATACATATACACATACTAGAAAGCAAGCAAAAATAATATTTAATACAGACAAAAATGTCTCCAAAAAATGTGGTAATTACCACTTAAAAATTAGTAAGGTTCTTGGTGAAATCAAAGTTTGCATAACAGAAACTAAAATAATTAATGAACATTTTGAATAATGTTTCATATCAATAAGAAAAATGCAAAGTAAAATTAATTACCATTTTGTTCATAAATAAACATTTTATAATGATTATATTCAACCTAGAAGGATTCTAATGAGACAACACTCTTATACATTGTTTATGGGAATAGACTGACAAATTTCTTTGAAAAATAACCTGGTCATACGTATCAAGAGTCTCAAATAAAAATCTATGCCCTGTAATTTCATTTTATAAATCTATCCTTAAAATCAGTCCAATGAGGTGTAGAGGGAAACATACCAAGAGATGTTGTGTGTTTGTATGAACATATCACTTTGAATCTCGCTACAATGTATAATTACAATGCACTAATAAAATTATTTTTAAAAATCAATTCAAAATGCTAAAAAATAAACAATTCTATAGTAATAATTCTTGCCATTTATTAATCTTCCACATGATCAGGCACCCCTTTTATTATTTTACAAAGTAAGTGTTAAAAGCAAAGCAATAAATATTGCAATTCTAATTTTTAAATGAGAGGTTTTTTCAGAAAGAAGTTATGGGGGGGTTATTCAGGGTGCTATGGTTTGGATAAGTGTCCCCTGAAGGCCCATGAATTAAAGCTTGGTCCCCAGATCATGGTACTATTGGGCGAGGGTGGAAAATTTTCAAGTCTCACCCATTAGGCAAGCAGCTTTTTGCTCTATGATACACTCCCTGCCATGATATGCTACCTTGCCATAGGCCCAAAGCAAACAAGGACTGACGTCTCTAAAACTGTGAGCCATAATTAACCTTTCCTATTTGTAAGTTGATTGCCTCAGATATTTTGTTACAGTAACGGAAAGCTTACCAACACACATGGTACCTGAGCTGGTGAGTGGTGGAGTTCAGATTCAATGTCAGATTTACTTGTCTCACCCTATCACCACACCAATGACAATTTTTTAATATATAAAAATGTTCATATTCTTTATAATGGAAAAAACTGAAGACAATACAAAGATCTAGCGGTGGGGAAACATGATTTTGAAAAACATTATTTATTCATATAACTATTTTATTTTTCTAATCCCAGCCTGTTTCTAAGATTATTTGTTATAGCCCTATAACAAGAGCTCTTAGGTATCCATTAAAAATTAGGTTCATGAAAGGTTTATGTGAACATGGAAAATGATTATATTATGAAGTCCACTGAAAAGAACAAATTTATAAATATGTATTCACAGCTTAGTAAAAAAAAAAAAAAGCTCTCTATTAGAGGTCACAGCTTACTCATAGCTGAGCTGCTCTAATTCTCCTCCAGAAATTTATTACCATTACCCTGTCTTCATCTAGTCTCATCTCCCTCTCCCTCTCCCACACATATAAGAAATGCAACCCAAATTCCAAATTTCAACAGCCACAATCTTCTTCATTTCTCAGTAGATTAATTGCTTTGGTGTGTATATATATTGAGAACTCTCTGAATTAACCTGTATATTTTGGTCATTATGATTATGGAGCAGTAAGTACAACAGCTTGCCTTTGTCTTTATTTTCATCTCTTCTCACCTCATTACTAATTTTCTTTCCCATAGACAATTCTCTTTAAAAAGTAAATATGTGGGAAGTGTATGTTGGAATGAGAGAGTGTGCCCTAGAAAGAAGTATCTCAAAATATTATTAGTAGTTAAATTAAAATGTTTGAATGACTGGTGATATGTTTTTCAAAAAAATATTTTTGTTTCTTTCCTCCAAATAGTCATGCATTCCTCTCATTATCAGTAAAAATAAAGCAGTTAATTAAAATAATTGGTGATTAAACAAAGTACATAGTAGTGGAAAGACAGTGCATCCTAATTGTGAATCCATTGTAATCTGTATGTGTTTGGTGAATTACATAAACTCTCAGAAGCTTAGTTTGCTCATCTGAAAATTAGGTACGATCCTCTGATTTGCAGCACTGACATAGGGTCTATAAATAAACAAAAATGGGAAGCATTAAACTATGGCACAGAATGGGTGCTCAACAAATGAGAGTTAATATTGCATTCTTGTTGTAAATGTTTTATATCTTAATCATCCTTTTCTCAATGTCTGGAGAGCAATCAGCTGTGGCCGGCATTATTCAACCTAGCAGGTAATCCATTTAAAGACCTTTAACTCTTAAAATGTCCCCTTCCTACCTGTCTGCCTGCAATAATGATCCTGAGCAGTAGTTGAACTACCTTTGATTCCTCCTCTGAGGCTCTGGAACCAAGGCAGAGACCAATCATGCGTCTCACATTCTGTCCTTCTCTTGCCTACTTTGTGTAAAGTACCGTTATAGCTTTGCAGAAAGTAAACTTCACGTTAGCCCAGGTAAACTTTGTTATCCTTGTGACACAATCTTGCTAAGTCATTAAATGCTCCGGAGTAAATCATCTGGCTCTCAGTTTAATAGGGAGTCACTCCGAGTTGTGGAATCAATTACATTCCTTTTCCCTGCTTCCCGCTACGGAAGAGGATTGACAACTGACACACAGAGGCCTGGTTAGTGAAAGGAGTCACTTTTAGCTGTAACTTAATCAGCATGGTAGTCCCAGTGCTAATGAATATTAGTCCAGCCAAATTTCTGCTGGAAGTACCCAGACAACTTCTCTAAGGCAATCATTTTGCAGATAAGAAAGCAGAAGCCCAAAGAGTGAATGAACCCGCTGGGACACAGTAGCCCCTGAATACAAGCTTGGTTAATGAATAAGTCCAGTAAGAGAACTAGACTGTAGGCAGTACAAAAAGTGATAGCTAGCATATGTTAAGACACTATTCTAAGTGTCATGTGTCACCTTAGGGCCCTGGCCACACAGCATTTTGCAGAGAAGGAAATGGATGCATACCGCAGTTTAATGACCAAGGCCATGTGGAAGGTAATGGTGGAGGTGGACTTTGATTCCAAAGAATCTGTCCCCTGCACCCACACACTTAACAACTAGACTTTGCCGTCTCACAGATTAGGACTCTGGTCCTGTATTTCTAGCTTAAAAAAAATCACTAAGTCTTTCCATTTCTCTCCGCCACTAATCTCAATCAGGATTAGCCACCATCTTCTCTTACCTCGATTCCAGAAACCACTTCCTAACTGGACTTCTTGTCTCCGATCTTCTCCCTCTACCATTCTCCGCAGTATCATCAGACTGTTCCTTCAAAAAGGCAGATTTAATCACGCCCTTCTCTCTAATGAAAACTTTGCAATGATTCTTCATTATTCTTGTTATATAATGCAGTTTATCAATGGCTCATAGGACCCTTCGTAGTCATTTGCCCCTTGAAGCACACACCAGGCACACTGTACTTCTTACACTTCCTACAAAACACTACTCTTTGAAATCCAGAATGTTTCATTGAAATAGAACCATTTTATCAGCAAGGAGTTTGGCAGTGCTCAGATTCTTCCCATTTTCGTTCTAGAGAGCAGGATAACTCAAGTGACTTCCCAAGAGGAAACTTCGGCTGACTCTTGGTGTCTGTGGTGGGAGTAGGAAGGCTTGTGGATAGTGGGTACCAGAATCAACACAAAACACAAAGACCTGGCAAACAGAGCTCTGTTCTGTCATGTGACCTTCAGGGGAAGGGACAGTGGGAGTGGATAGAAATAGTGCATAAACATGTTTCTGTCTTATTAAATTTTGCATTCACAAAGTTCTGCTTCATATATTTTAAGGAGAAGTGTAATTGTTCCGTGTGGGATCTCAGTTCCCAGAGGCGTTCTTAATCTTTTTACCGTGTATGAAGGAACCTGCCCTCCAAGTAGCTGGCATCTATCACCTTCTACACAGCCTTCAGTGTGGGCTTATGGTTCCACTAAGACTGGGTCCATACTCAGTCCTCCTTTTCTAGAAATTACTTTCTCAGCTTTTCCTTCTTTTTTCATGCTGATTTGCTCATACTGACTCTGCTACTATCTAGAGGGGGTGAATTTTCAAATGTTTTTAATTCAGCTTTTCACGCCACCAAGTAATGTTTTCAAAGAAGGACTCTATCTCCTTGATACAATAATGAAAAAAAAATCAACAGTTTCTATTGCTGTGTCCAGGACTATATTGTCCATAACTTTATGAAGATCCATTTGAGCCAGGTGTGGTGGCCCACCCCTGTAATCCCAGTACTTGGGAGGCTGAGACAGGCAGATCCCAGGTTCAAGGCTAGCCTCGGCCACTTAGTGAGACCCTCAGCAACTTAACAAAACCCTCAGCAACTGAGCAAGACCCTGTTGCAAAATAAAAATAAAAAGGGCTGGGGGCATAGTTAAGAGGTAGAATGCCCCTGGGTTCAATCCCCAGTACCAAGAAGAAGAAGAAATAATCCATATGAAAGAGATGCTCCATCCTCCCAAAAGTCCATGCTTTTATGTGGATTTGTACTGCTACCTGGTCCTCTAATGAAGAGAACTGAACCACCATGCGAAAAGCCAGGCCCTTCACATGTACAGATACAGTGTGCGTGCGTGCGTGTGTGTGTGTGTGTGTGTGTGTGTATGTGATGAACTAAATTAGACATTTTTCCAGTCACGTCTAGTAAAATAGAACACAAGACGTCAAAAGCAACTTAACTTTTCCATACTAGCCATATGACAGACCTCATGCTAAGCACTTCGAGTGTGTCTTCAACCAGTCCTCCATACTACCTAGTGAGAGTTGTCATTATTTGTATATACCAATTTAGAAAAATGAGGTTCAGAGATGTTAACTAAACAGCCCAAGGTGACACATCAGCAGATGGCAAAATTTAAGCTTTGCTTAACCACCTCACGCCTTAAAGGTTAGGTGGGAGCCCCAAACCACAGCATAGGTGATTCTCATGTAGGCTCCAGGTAAATGAGTTCCATTACAGAGGCACCTGCTTTAGGACATGACCACACACAAGATATGGCTTAAACTCTAAAGAGAGAAACAAAGTCAAGGTTAGACTACCCAGAAAGCACTTCAAACTATAAAGAATACTCTTTCCCTTTTAAAGCCACCATCGTGGTGCCAGGCTGCTAAGCATTTCTTTTCTGGAAGATATTATCACAATTTTCTGGAGGGCCAATGCTTTCTGTTTCTCTTAACAACCCCACATATTCGGCATCCAATTTATTTTCTCTTTGTAATAAAGCTCTCTAGACCCAAACATAATAGCAAACTAAAATAACTTTTTTATTCTATCTAAAAGGTCACTGCCGGCCAGAACAAGGATTTTTGCATCTGAACCTTGTTTTTATATCAAACATCTTAGTTGTTGGTTTCCTTAAATTCTTATTCCCTTAAATTCTTATTCCCCAAATATATATCTTTTAGGAAGTTTTGTACTAACACAGTAGGTGTTATGTACCCTGAATGATGTACTATGAGTTATTTAATTTGATGTAAATAATAGCTTAAAATATAAATTTCAAAGCCAAGCATGTTGGCACATGCCTGTAATCCTAGTACTTGGGAGGCTGAGACAGGAGGATCACAGGTTCGAGGCCAGCCTTAGCAACTTAGTGAGACTCTGTTTCAAAATAAAAAATAAAATAGGGCTGGGCATGTAGTTCAGAGGCAGAATGCCCCTGGGTTCAATCCCTAGTATGAAGGAAGGAAGGAAGGAAGGAAGGAAGGAAGGAAGGAAGGAAGGAAAGGAGTTTGTTTCAAATTGCTCCAGGGGAAAAAAGACGTAATAGGTCTGTTTTCCCTCATTATAACTATGAATGAAAAAATAAATATGTACTATCAAAGGAAGATAATATTTTTCAGAGATTAAAGTAAAAATAGAAATCCCCCCTATAAAATGAGCAAGTTACGTAGCACACTGCAACAAGTCTCAGACCTCAGAGTGCTTAGAGCTCACCTCAGCATCTTGCTCACTCCGAGTCTCCATCTCATGGGTCCGGAGCAGTGCTGAGATTCTGCATTTCTAACAAATTCCCACTGGATGGTGGTGCTGCTGCTGCTGCCAATGGTCAGGATACCACACTTGGAAGACTAAGAGACCGGTGGGTGAAGAAATAGCTCTTGAGTTAAATACCCTGGGATTGTATCTGGGCCTGCAACTTACCAGCTGTGTGTCCCGGGGTGAGGTTTTTAGCCCTCTCTCATGTGGAGAGCAGGGCGACACATACGTGAATCATTTAACATGATGCTTGGCACACAAGAGGTAAGTAGAAGAAAGAGGGGAATTTGTGAAGAATCAATGCTTTTTTGTTTTGTTTTGTTTTATTGTTTTGTGGTGCTGAGGATCAAACTCAGCGCTTTGCTCATACTAAGCAAGTAATCTACCACTGAGCTACACCCCAGCCCCTAATGTTTTTTTTTTTTTTTTGCGGTACAGGGGGATTGAACCCAGGGGCGTTCTACCTCTGCGCTACACCCCCGGCCCTATTTTTTATACTTT
>PVJS01062991.1:0-10594 GCA_004027185.1 Glis glis | reverse complement strand
GGAGGACCTCACTAAGTAGCTGAGGCTGGCCGTGAACCCAGATCCTCTAGTCTCAGCCTGCCAAGTACTGGGATTACAAGCGTGTGCCACCATGCCCGGCTTATTATTATTATTATTATCATTTTTTTTTTTTTTGCGGTACTAGGGATGGAACCCAGGAACATTCTACCTCCGAGCTACACCCCCAGCCCTATTTTTTATTCTTTATTTTGAAACAGAGTCTCACTAAGTTGCGGAGGGCCTCACTAAGTAGCTGAGGCTGGCTGGGAACCCAAATCCTCTGGTCTCAGCCTCCCAAATACTGGGATTACAAGTGTGCGCCACCACGCCCGGCCAGTATTATTCTTTTTTTTGTGTGTGTGTGTGTGTGTGTGGTGCTGGGGATGGAACCCAGGGCATTCTACCTCTGAGCTACACCCCCAGCCTTATTTTATTTGGAAACAGGGTCTCACTAAGTTGGTGAGGCTGGCTTGTGATTCGCTTGTCTCAGCCTTCCAAGTACTGAGATTACAAACCTGTGCTACCACACCCACCCGGCATGAATATTTAGTATTAAATCCAGAAGTTATCTAGGGGCCAATTGTTGGCATTTCAAGTTGAGTTGAAGCAGAGTTCAGGGCCAGCCACAGCTACTTAGTGAGGTCCTCTGCAACTTAGTGAGACCCTGTTTCAAAATAAAGAATAAAAAATAGGGCTGGGGGTATATCTCAGAGGTAGAATGCCCCTGGGTTCCATCCCCAGTACCACACACACACATACACACAAAAAAAGATGTCTTACACCTTCTAAAAAATCCACATAAATTAAAACATTGTGTGGAGAGACTAGAACCAATTATTTTGGTAACAATTATTTTTATTTCTATTGCAGTTCCTACCATTTGTGCTGGAAGCAGACTTTGTTCTGAAATATAGTCTAAGGCTATACCTTTTTTTTTGTACTGGGGATTCAATCCAGGAGCAATCTACCTTCGAGTTACACCCCAACCCTGTTTTATTTTTTATTTTGAAACAGTCTCTCACTAAGATTCTGAGGGTCTTGCTGCATTTGGACTTGAACCTGTGATCCTCATGTCTCAGCCTCCCAAATATTGGGATTACAAGTATGCAGGACCATGCCCAGCTAGGCTGTATCTTCTTACATAGTGACAAAGTTAAGTGGCTCATAAAAGGTAGAAGAGTTTCTCAAAATTTAAGTACCTGTCCTATAAGTAAAGTAGGTAAAGTACAGGTGACTATGTACTTGTATAATAGATATACCACAGCTTGATAAAAATGCTTAGGAGATGAGCAGGAGAATCAGTTGATCCCACAAGTTCTAGGCTAGCCTAGACCACATATTGAGACCCTGTCTCAAAAAAAGGGGCAGTGTCAGTTATACCCTATGTTATTTAGTTCAATCTAACTACATTTAATTGCCCTCTATCTTTAAACTGGGAATGGGCTGAGTTTTTCTTTTTTCTTGTACTGGTGATTGAACCCAGGGGCATTCTACTTCCGAGCTACACCCCCAGCCCTATTTTTTTCTTCTCGGTACTGGGAATTGAACCCAGGGGCTTCTACCTCCGGGCTACACCCCCAGCCCTATATTTTATTCTTTATTTTGAAACAGGGTCTCACTAAGTTGTGGAGGGCCTCACTAAGTAGCTGAGGCTGGCCACGAACCCAGATCCTCCTGTCTCAGCCTCCCAAGTACTGGAATTACAAGCGTGCGCCACCATGCCTGGCTTGATTTTTTTTCTTTTGATAAATTATTCAATCAAGCCGGGCGTGGTGGTGCACACTTGTAATCCCAGTACTCTGGGAGGTGGAGACCGAAGGATCCAGGTTCGCGGCCAGCCTCAGCTCTCTCTCTTTCTCTCTCTCCCTGTCTCTCTCTTTATCTCTCTCTCTACATAGTGAGGACCTCCGCAACTTCGTGAGACCTGGTTTCAAAGTAAAGTATAAAAAATAGGGCCAGGGGCGTAGTGCGGAAGTAGAACTCCCCTGCATTCAATCCCCGGTACCGCAAAAAAAAAAAAAATTATTCAATCAAATAATTTTGTGCAGGTTTAGATGTAGGTGAATTACTGCAACATTTATTGATTTATTTGCGATACTAGGGATTGAACCCAGGGACATTCTACCTCTGAGGTACACTCCTAGCCCTATTTTATTTTTATTTTTAAAACATTGAGTCTTGCTAGGTTGATGAAGAGTCTCACTACTTGCTGAGGCTAGCCTGGAACCTGCGATCCTCCTGTCTCAGCCTCCCAAGTACTGGTATTACAGGTGTGCACCACCATTCCCAACTTACCGCAACAATTAGAGAGACATGGAAAGTTGTTTCTGAGAAGAAATTATCAAATAATAGAATGTAGCAAAACTTTCTGATTTATAGCCCCAATAATAATAAAACTAGCATTTAATATATCCTAATGTTACTATTTTTTATTTATTTTTTAATTTTTTCGTGTGTGGTAGTGGGGCTTGAACCCAGGGGCATTCTACTTCTGAGCTACACCCTCAGCCCTATTTTTTATTGTTTTTTTTTTTTTTTTTTTTTTGGTACCGGATTGAACCCAGGGGTGTTCTACCTCCGAGCTACACCCCCGGCCCTATTTTTTATCCTTTATTTTGAAACAGGATCTCACGAAATTACGGAGGGCCTCACTAAGTAGCTGAGGCTGTCCGCGAACCCTGATCCTCCGGTCTCTGTCTCCCAAGTACTGGGATTACAAGCGTGTGCCACCATGCCTGGCTTTATTCTTTATTTTGAAACAGGGTCTCACTAAGTCGCGGAGGCCTCACTAAGTAGCTGAGGCTATCCGCGAACCCGGATCCTCCGGTCTCAGCCTTCCAAGTATTGGGATTACAAGCGTGCACCACCATGCCAGGCTTATTTATTTATTTATTTATGGCACTGGGGATTGATTCCAGAGGCCTTCTACTCCCGAGCTACACCCCCAGCCCTATTTTATTTTTATTTTGAAACAGGGTCTCACTAGGTTGATGAGAGTCTCAGTACTTGCTGAGGCTGTCCTTGAACCTGCGATCCTCCTGTCTCAGCCTTCCAAGTACTGGGATTACAGGAATGCACCACCATACCCGGCTACTTTTTTATTTTTTATTTTGAAAGAGGGTCTCACTAAGTTGTGGAGGGCTTTGCTAAATTGCTGGTTGCTGAGGCTGGCTGAGAACCTGCAATCCTCCTGTCTCAGCCTCCCAAGTACTGGGATTACAGGCATGCAACATCATGTCCAGCTTCATGAACTGTATTCTTAATTTTTTTTTCTTCTTTGTGGTATTGGGGGTTGATTCCAGGGACATTCTACCTCTGAGCTACAGCCCCAGCTCTTTTTTATTTTTTGTTTTGAAACACAATCTTGCTAAGTTGCTGAGGCTGGCCTGGAACCTGAAATCCTCCTGTCTCAGCCTCCAAAGTACTGGAATTACAGGTGTGCCACCATGCCTGGCTGCATTCTATAATTTTGATTTGAAGTTGAGTTTATGCTTTGGGAGTCTGACATACATAATATGGTTAGAAATGGTCAGATTATCAGAGTAGCTTACTTTTTGTGAGATGTTCTTTGGGGGGGGGTTCCTGGAGATTGAACCCAAGGCCTTGAGCATGTAAGTGCTCTATTACCACTAAGCTACACTCCCAGTTCCCTAATAACCAGTTATTGTTGTTTGTTTTGTTTTTTAGTACTGGGTATTGGGCCTTGTTCAAGCTAGGCAAGTGCTCTGCACTGAGCTACATCCCTTAGGGACCCCCCTTTTTTGGGTACTGGGGAGCGACTCCAAGTGTCTTTACCTTGAAAGTGTTTTATATTCCAAAACATACTAATTCAGCAAACTCTTAAGATTATTATGTACCATTATGACATTGTCCTTGCCCTGAGTGGATTTTGTCTCCTCAATTTTTCTGTCTCCTGAGTAGTTTTGTTAGACTAGATATTCATAGGAAAGCAAGGACTTCCCTATGTTTGTCAGTTTCTCCAAGCCATTGCTTTCTAGGTTGAAACCCCATTAATGGCTTGTGAACTCAATTTAGTGAGTCACAATAACAATTAAAAGAAATAATGGGCAGCTGGGCATGGTGGTGCATGCCTGTAATCCCAGTACTTGGGAGACTGAGACAGGAAGATGGCAGGTTTGAGGCCAGTCTCAGCAACTTAGACCCTCAGCAATTTAGCAAGACCCTGTTTCAAAATAAAAATAAGAAATGACTGAGGGGTGTAGCTCAGAGATAGAATGACCCTGGATTCAATACTCAGTTATTCCCCCCACCCCAAAAATGGGTACTGTCAGAGTATGATACATAAGTAATGGTAAGCATTATGAGAAACTAGTTTGCCATGTTTTTTGGTGTTTTCTGGATACCCAGTTAACTAACTAACTTTGTTTGTGGTACTGGGGGTTGAACTCAGGAGCATTCTACCTCTGAGTTAGACCCACAGCCCAATTTTTTTATTTTATTTTTTGTGGTACTGGGGATTGAACCCAGGGGCATTCTACCCCTGAGCTACACCCCCAGCCCTATTTTATTCTTTATTTGGAAACGGTCTCACTAAATTGTGGAGTACCTTGCTAAGTTGCTGAGACTGGCCGTAAACCTGCGACCCTCCTGTCTCAGCTTCCCAAATACTGGGATTACAAGCATGCACCACCATGCCTGGCTCCTATTTTTATTTTAGAAATAGGGTCTAACAAGTCTGGCGTGGTGGTGCACGTTTATTTATTTATTTATTTTATTTATTTTTTTGGCGGTACCGGGAATTGAACGCAAGGGGCGTTCTACCTCCGCGCTACGCCCCCGGCCCTATTTTTTATACTTTATTTTGAGACCGGGTCTCACGAAGTTGCCGAGGGCCTCACTAAGGAAAGAGAGAGAGAGAGAGAGAGAGAGAGAGAGAGACAGGGAGAGAGAGACACACACACAAGGAGAGAGAGAGAGAGAACACTTGCGTGCGTGCGCGCGCGCATGCATGCGCGAGCTAAGGCTGGCCGCGAACCCGGATCCTCCGGTCTCCGCCTCCCAAAGTACTGGGATCACAAGCGTGCGCCACCACGCCCGGCGCTTGGTGCACGTTTATAATCCCAGTACTTGGGAGGCTGAGACCAGAGGATCCTGGTTCGCGTCTAGCTTCAGCTACTTAGTGAGGCCCTCCGCAACTTAGTGAGACCCTGTTTCAAAATAATGAATAAAAAATAGGGCTGGGGGTGTAGCTTGGAGGTAGAATGCCCCTGGGTTCAATTCCCAGTACCAAAAAAACAAACAAACAAAAAAAGAAATAGGGTCTCACTGTGATCCTCCTGTCTCAGCCTCTCAAGTACTGGAATTTATAGACATGCACTACCATGCCTGGGGTATATTGATTGATTTCTACCAATTCTCATTGAGACTGGGAAAGAACTTTCTGAAAAAGATGATGAACAGTATTACTAAACAAGATCAAGATTTTTCCTCTTTTAGACATAGGAATTTAGTGCCACTGACAATTGGAACAGCTTTGTGTCTACCTCTGAGCTACACTCACAGCCCTATTTTATTTTTATTTTGAAAGAGTCTCTCTAGGCTGATGAGAGTCTCACTACTTGCTGAGGTTGTCCTTGACCTGTCTCGGCCTCCTAAGTACTGGGATTACAAGTGTTCACTACCACGCTTGGTTTATTTGTTATTTTGATATTGGATCATACTAAGTTGTGAAGGGCCTCACTAAATTGCTGAGGCTGGCCTCTAACCTGTGATCCTCCTGTCTCAATCTCCCAAATACTGGGATTATAGGTGTGAGTCACCACAACCAGCTTTATTTTCATTTTGAAACAGGGTCTCGCTAAGTTGCTAAGGGTCTCTTGCTTAGCTGCTGAGGTTGGCCCCCAACCTGCTATCCTCTTCTCTCAGGCTTCCAAGTACTGTGAGTACAGGTATGTACCACTGCACCTGGCTCATGTGTTTTTATTTCTGTTAATAGTCTTTCTTAGATCTTCCAGGCTAGAAATTTTGGTAGTTTTTGATTTTTTAAATTGTTTTTGTATCTGTAGTCATACAAATGGTTATGCAGTCATGGTATTTCTTTTGAAATGTTTCATTCTTGCCGGGCGTGGTGGCGCACGCTTGTAATCCCAGTACTTTGGGAGGCAGAGACCGGAGGATCCGGGTTCGCGGCCAGCCTCAGCTCACGCACTCTCTCTCCCTCTCTCTCTCTCTCTGTCTCTCTCTCTGTGTCTCTCTCTCTCCCTGTTTCTCTCTCTCTCTCGCTACCTAGTGAGGCCCTCCGCAACTTCGTGAGACCTTGTTTCAAAATAAAGTATAAAAAAATAGGGCCAGGGGCGTAGCGTGGAGGTAGAACACCCCTGCGTTCAATCCCCGGTACCGCAAAAAAAAAAGAAAAAGAAATGTTTCATTCTTTATTCTCTTTTCTAGGCATATGTAATATTCTTGTGAGAAGCTACTTTTTATTTTTGTGAAGTTTATTTTAGGAGTAGAGGATATAAGGGTAATGGTGCATATGGTGTAAATGCTGAGTGAGGTTTATAGTCAGAAGAGAGAATGGCACTGACATTGAAGTTACAGGGTGGGGAGAAGCTATCCTATCAGCACCATATGAGTCCCTGTTTTTCTTTTTTCCTTTCCCCCTTTTCCTCCCAGTTCTGAGGACTGAGCCCAGAGTTGCACTACCACTGAGCCATACCCAGGCCTTTTAAAAATTATTTTGAGACAGGGTCTTGCTAAACTGCCAAGGCTGGCCTCAAACCTTTGATCCTTCTGCCTCAGCCTTCTGAGTACCTGGGATTACATGTGTGTATAATTGCACCCAGCTAGGTCCCTGTTTTTGTTGCCACTTTTAGTTTGTTTTTTGTTTTGTTGTATACTTATGGGTATATATTGGTATGGGGTGGTGAAGAAGTTTATTGTCATGGATATTCTTATTCCTATATGAACTTGATCAAATCACTTTATTTCTCTGAGCATAAATTTCATCATCTTTTTTTTTTTGGTGGTACTGGGGGGTTGAACCTAAGGGCATTCTACCTCCGAGCTATACCCTCAGCCCTATTTTTTATTGTTTATTTTGAAACAGGGTCTCACTAAGTTGCAGAGGGCCTCACTAAGTACCTGAGGCTGACCACGAACCTGCAATCCTCCTGTCTCTACCTCCCAAGTACTGGGATTACAAGCGTGCGTCACCATGCCCGGCTAAATTTCATCATCTGTAAAATGGGAATAATAATACATTTCAAGTAGGATTGTTAAGAGGATTGGATGTATTATATGTACAAATCTTTTTTTTTTTTTTTTGGTACTGGGAATTGAACCCAGGGGCATTCTACCTCTGAGCTACACTCCCAGCCCCATTTTTTATTCTTTATTTGGAAATAGGGTCTCACTAAGTTGCGGAGGCCTCACTAAGTAGCTAAGACTGGGAGCGAATCTGCAATCCTCCTGTCTCAGCCTCCCAAATACTGGGATTACAGGCGTGGGCCATCACACTGGGCTGGCTCATTGTCTTTTTTTTTTCAATTGTGATATAGTATACAAATAGTAAAAGTGCATAAATGAACTTTTACAAATGTATCCACTACTCAGAGCTATAGAAAGTTTCTTTATGTATTTAAGCAGGGAAATGAACATGCAAAATTTATTAAGTGGAAGTCTCTAACATTCCAGAAGGCTCTTGTCCCTTCCCCCTCAATAACCATTTCTCTGTGTTCTTTACCACAGATTATTTTTGTAAATAGTTCTTTTGTTTAGTTTTTAAGGTTAACTGTGATTGGCCTGTCCATATCTATTGCGACCTTATTTCACATTATTGCCCAGCAAATCCCCCTTATACCTTTTCTGCCTATGTTCATGATGTCCTTTTTTTTGGTACTGGGGATTGAACCGAGGGGGCATTCTACCTCTGAGCTACACCCCCAACCCTATTTTTATTTTTGAAACAGGGTCTTGATAGGTTGACGAGAGTCTCATTACTTGCTGAGTCTGTCCCCAAACCTGCCATCCTCCTGTCTCAGCTTCCCAAGCACTGGGGATTCCAAGCCTGCACCACCATACCCGCCCAGCTATAAAGTCCTTTTAGTGCCCTTTTGACCTCATCTGTTCTCTTCTCCCTATCCATTCAAATCTTTATGAAATTGTCCACAGCACTCCAGCTTACTCTCCTTGCTCTTCTCTAAGTTCTTTTTGGTTCAATAGCAGTGTCCCAGTTTAGTACTTAATGAAATAATTTCCTTGTTTTGTAATTACTTAATGTTTTAGGTACCCCCTACCCCGTGTGGTACTGGGATTGAACCAAGAAGTTCTCTACCATATAGCTACATCCCTAGCCCTTTTTAATTGTTTTCATTTTGAGACAGGATCTCTCTAAATTGGCCAGGCTGGCCTTGAATTTGAAATCCTCTTTCCTGCTGGGTGGGGTGGCGCAAGCTTGTAGTCCCAGTACTTGGGAGGCTGAGACCGGAGAATCTGGAGGATCCTGGTTCTCCACCAGCCCCAGCTACTTAGTTGCCCTCCACAACTTAGTGAGACCCTGTTTCAAAATAAAGAATAAAAAATAGGGCTGGGGTTGTAGCTTGGAGGTAAAATGCCCCTGGGTTCAGTCCTCAGTATTGCAAAAACAAAAATCTAAAAAAAAAAAAAAAAGAAATCTTCTTTCCTCAGCCTCCTGAGTAGCTGGGATTACTGGCTTTCACTGCTACACCTTGCTAATTGTTTTAACTTTACTGGGACTCTTGTTAATTTGCATCCCTTCTTTTTAATACCTAGCATAGGACATACAATACTAATTGTTGAGTAGAGACTTAATTGAATTCTTAAAGTTTGAGTTTAAAAACTAATTAATTAATTAGTTAATTAATTTAGTTTTGTGGTACTGGGGATTGAACCCAGGGGCATTCTACCTCCGAGCTACACCCCCAACCCTATTTTATTTTTATTTTGAAACAGGGTCTCACTAATATTGATGAGAGTCTCAGTACTTGCCGAGGCTGTCCTCAGACCTGCGATCCTCCTGTGTCAGCCTCCCAAGTACTGGGATTACAAGTGTGCACCACCATGCCTGGCTTGAGTTTAAACATTTAAATCTATGATAGCAGCCAGCAATCATAGTGTTTGACAGTGAACTGGGATAACTACTTTATTTATTTATTTATTTATTTATTTATTCATTTATTTTGTGGAACTGGGAATTGAACCCAGGGTCATTCTACTCTGAGCTACACCCCCAGCCTTATTTTTTATCTTGAAATAAGGTCTTGCTAAATTGCCAAGGCTGGCCTTGAACCTGTGATCCTTCTGTCTCAGCCTCCCAAGTACTGGGATTATAGGTGTGCACCACTGTGCCCAGCTGGGACAACTATTTATAAAACTACAAGAAGTAAAAAACATAATATAGCTTCACGAACCTATATAAATCTTGAGGCTATCCCACTGTATTAGACTGCTGTAGAATCAGAAATTTAGAAATGGAAAGGATTGTCGGGCATGGTGGCGCACGCTTGTAATCCCAGTACTTGGGAGGCTGAGACAGGAGGATCACAAGTTTGACACCAGCCGCAGCTACTTAGTGAGGCTCTCTGCAACTTAGTGAGACCCTGTTTCAAAATAGAGAATAAAAAATAGGGCTGGGAGGTAGAATACCTCTGGGTTTAATCCCCAGTACTGCAAAAAAAAAAAAAAAAGAAATGGAAAGGATCTTTAAGATAATATTATTAGGTACTCTCCTCCCACACACATGGAACCTATGGGAATTGTTCTTTTTGGTTACAATAAGTCTGTGAACTTCTTGATATTGTATGCAATTTGTTATGTATGTGCACTTGTGCATTTTTCTAGGGTAAAAACCCGTAACTGATTTGGCTTTTCAAAGGTATCTGTGACTCAAAAAATAGCTTGTGATATAGCAAAACTTGACATTTTACAGATGAGACAACTAAGGCTCAGAGGTAATTAAAACTTGAGGGACAGCTGGGTGTGGTGGTACATGCTTGTAATCCCAGTACTTGGGAGGCTGAGACCCGAGGATCGCAAGTTCACGGCCAGTCTCAGCAAGTAGTGAGACTCTCATCAACCTAGCGAGACCCTATTTCAAAATAAAAGTAAAATTGGGCTGGGGATGTAGCTCAGAGGTAGAATGCCCAGTTCAATCCCCAGTGCCACAAAAAAAGAAAAAAGACTTGAGGGATGGCTCACTCATGATCATTGTTTATTCATAATGATGATCCTGAGTCAACAAGGAAATATTAATTAGGTTCAGTGTGCTTTGCCTTATAAAAGGGAAATAAGACTGCATGGAAGTATCTAATATAGTTAAGAAATATTTCTATTCCAAATTCTTTTAAAAATGGAGGTAAAATTCACATACCATGAAAGTAACCTATTTATTTGTGTATTTATTTATTGATTGTGGTACTGGGGATTGAACCCAGGGGCATTCTACTTCTGAGCTATGCCCCCAGCCCTACTTTTTTAAAATTTTGATACAGGGTCTCACTAAGTTGCTGAGGCTGGCTGCAAACCTGTCATCCTCCTATCTCAGCCTCCCAAGTACTGGGATTACAGGCATGGCCACCACACCCAGCCCATTTTTTTTTTTTTTTTTTTTTTTTTT
>PVJS01062990.1:0-10595 GCA_004027185.1 Glis glis | reverse complement strand
AAAAAAAAAAAAAAAAAAAAAAAAAGAAGTGTATGATGCAGGGTGTTTTCTGTGGCTGCAGCAATCTTAATAGCTGTTGTCCCAGTATCCACATTTGAATAAATGTATCTAAGAGAGGGAAACTCACGTGCTGAAATCTGTAAAACCTACATTGTGAAGTGACAGTAAATGTCATAACTGATATAAATAGTGTATAATTAAATAGATAAAACTGTTTTAGGAAATCAGGTAGTATATCCACAAACTAAGAATAAGTGGTTTCTAAATCTTGTCTATCAATAAGAAAGATGTGACATTTCATAAGAACCAAGTCGCGTCTCACTAAAAAAGTTATGTATTTCCACTCTGAATTCCATTCGATCTGTTCACATGCATTAAGTTAATTTTGCAAAGCAAATGGAAAGACAGGAAATTAGATGAAGTACATTTATATTGAGTGAAAACAAAATCAAATGAATAAATGCACACAAAAAAATCCACCCTCGGAGAATATCAAGTCAAATAACTGTAGAAAAATGCCCAGGGCCTAAAATAAAATTAAAAGAATAAAAATCTAATTGAATTTAACAGTAAATGAAGATATAAACCGAAAGCACTTAAATTATCATTCTTTATAAATTTAAATGAACAAGTAAGCCTGTTTTCCAGTTAGTCTTTGAAAGAATAAAACCAATTATAGATTTTACTTCATGCTACCTGATGTCCTTTCTTTAAGAGAAAACAGCTGAGAAGTCAAATGATGTTTCCACCTATGGCTACCAAATATAATTTTTCTCATAAAGCTTTGCATCTGTGTTGTTTGGTTCAATGGGCACATTAGCCAAGAACAAGTTGCTGCAGATGTCTATGAAATCACTATTTCCATAAATTTTGGAGTTCAAATTACCCAGTGAATAGGCCTTTAGATTTTAAAGGTGTCTAGATTATTTTAATGTAATTGGCACTTGACTCAGCATGGAAATTCAAATAAATATTCAATGCTGGGAGACGAACAGAGCTCAACTTACTTCCTGAACAGAAATGACTTTGCTGTAATTCCTTCCTATGTATTAACTGCCTACACAACGTCTGAAGACTAAAAATAAACAAATAAATTGCATGTCGTGTCATATATTTAAGATAGGAGGCTATTAAATAATTTAATATCATTAATCTGTCAAGTAACAGTTTTCTTCATCAAAGAGAGCACTATTTGTACCAACAACTTTATGGATTAAAAACAGTTATGGGCACAAATGGTGCAGGAAAAGAGAGATGATGAAGAAATGTGAAACCTCTAGAAATAAATTAAAGAAGAATGTAGAAAAAAAGAATGCCGAAGAATCTCACATCTTTCAGAAGTTAGCAATTCGGTAGCTTGACATTAGGGGTAAAAGATGCATGGTCAAGTATGGTAAAATCCATTGGTTTAGGCATAATACCTGGTACAAGGTGAGCAAAGGATTAAGGTACTTGTTTCTTTGCTCCTGCTTTGCTCATTCACCACACAATTACTTTTTAAGCACTTAGAAGATTTCCTTTATTATATTACTGTGCCACACATGCAGGATAACAAAGAAGAATTGAACCACACTTCTGGACTCAAGCTGGTTTCAAACATGGGACAAGTCAAATCTGTACACAAAAGATCAAGTGATTTTTACAACTAGACCTGGTGATTTGTATCTTCACAGCTAGATTATTTAAAACATTTGGGAACAAAATGGTTGTTTCCCAGCCCAACTCTTTTGTGAATGATCTAGAGATGCCATCAGTGAATAAAGATATAATGGTTAGAATTATAAAACCGATGGATCAACAAACATTTCTCTTTCATAGTATCTTCATTTACAAGCAAAACAACCAATAGTGAATAATAAGATATAGTGGGCTTTTAGTCAATAGGAAGATTTCAGTAGTCATTCTATTTCTTTAATTGTGTTGAGTATATCTTTAATAACATTTTGGGTGTGTATTTGTCTAATAAGACATTAAGATTATGTATCTTAAAAATATATTCACTAGTAGTTTTTAATGTGAACTTTTATATATATATATATATATATTGCGGTACCGGGCATTGAACCCAGGGGCGTTCACCCCAGCCCTATTTTTATTTTATACTTTATTTTGAAACCGGGTATCATGAAGTTGCAGAGGGCATCACTAAGTAACTGAGGCTGGCCGCGAACCCAGATCCTCCGGTCTCCGCCTCCCAAGTACTGGGATTACAAGCATGCGCCACCACGCCCAGCCTTAATGTGAACTTTTAATTTCATTTTGAGGTATAAACAAAAAAATGTATATAGCATTTTGAAGGTGACTATTATTGCTTTTGAAAGAAAAAGCTGATTTGGAGAAAATACAGTGTGTATATTTGATTTCTACATTTTTCACACCAGAGTTTTGTTTCTCAGTCTTCTCCTACACATGGTAGGATATCTTTGATCTCCCCTTTATTATTCTACATATTTTGCTGCTATTAATACTCAACTTTCCTAATCTGTACAAGATCTGTTCCCTTGACACTCTGAAATCTTCCTGGACTGTCCAAGTGTCAAGTCTAAAGGATGCCTGAGAGAGGGGTTTGCTCTGGCTTGTGGAGCTATTCATACATCCCATATTGAATTTGCAGTCATAGTCTCATGATATGTCCTGGTTAATTCCCGCTGTTATCCTTCAGTTGCTAAGAATTCTTCCCTTAATTTCTCTGACGACTTTCAAGCTGTTATTATCAAACTTGAGTCCTTTGATGTCTTGGAATTTTGGTCCTGTTCATTCATGTGTAGTTCAAACACGGTATTAGGTGATTAACATGACAATTGCAACTGAAAGCAATAATACTCACTTGGAAAATCCTCGCTTTACACCTGGGATACAGTGGGTATTCTTTATGAATTTTTCATACTCACAGAAACCAAGGCTATTTTTGAGCTAATGTATTAGAATAAAAAACATTGGCAAGCAGTAATTCAGTCAAAAGAGTTTTTCTTAACATCTGAGTTTAAATAGATTTTCCACTTTTCAAGTTTTTTTTTCTGAGTTACTTCAACCATACGTTCTTCTTTCCATCAGTCAATACATCCATCTACCAAATATTTCTGAGTGTCAATCACTATCCTAAGTTATTGATTGAAGACTTAAGGAAGGTCCTAATCATGAAAGACCCTATAGGCAAAATAAGACAACTTAAGCCTTGGACTAACAGCAAAGGGCAATCCTTAAAGTGCCTTGAATTGGAAAATGATGAGAGCGTGGGGGATGGATTGGAAGGAAGAAGCATGGAGACCAGTGTGAGGTGGTTATAAGAAAACCACAAAAAATGATTATGGCTTGAAGTAGGATGATAGTACTAGGAATAGACAGATGTTGGTGGATTTGAGAAATTGCATGTTGTAAAGAATTAAGGAATGATTTAATAATAGAAGTGAGGATGGAATTGATTATAATGACTATTTACTGTCTTGAGTAGACAATGGTGATGTCATATACTGACATGGAGAATAGGAGGAGGGTGAGTTTGGGAGAAAGGGAAAGAGGGTATTCTGAGACATGTTGATTTTTATATGCAAATGTGGTTGCCAAGTGGAAATACCAATATATGTAAGATAACGTTTTCTTAAATTAAGGAAAGAGCTCTGGACTGGAGATTGAAATTTGGGATACATCAGTATATAGTAGTTACTAGTCATGGAATCTAAGGTAATCACACACACAGAGAAATGTAGATTAAAAATAATTTGCTGAACTGAATTTTATGGAGAATAACATTTAAGGACATACTAGGAACTACAAACACACACACACACACACACACACACACACACACACCAAAAACAAGCAAAAAAAGTGAGAATAAAACCAGGAAAATGAAAACTGATGGATGCAGAGGAAAACAGTGTTTTAAAAAGGAAGGAATAGGTAAAGCATCAAATGCTTCCAAAAAATAAAGTAAAATAATAGGCGAGCTCCCATTTGTTTTGGCAACAGGGAGAACATTTATTGACCTTGGAAGAGCAATTTGGGGCAAAGCCTGATTATTGTGAATTAAACAAAGAGTGGAAAAGAAGAAGATGGATGCAGTGAATTTAGAGAAATCTTTCAAGATTAGCTCTCAATAGGAACAAAGAATTAGCATAGTTGGTGGACTAAATGGGAGTTTAAGTAGTTTATATTCTGATAAGAATTGGTGCTATAGAGAATTGTAGTACTGTAGTTTTGTAATAAATGCATAGAGATGACAAGTTTTTTTTTAGTTCACATCTTCTTGGCACTGTACATATTAGGTATTACTAAGATCCCCAGACTGGCCATCAGTTGGTTCCAAAAAGTGATCTTTCTTAAAGCATAAATGTGTCAATTGATTAGTCAGAATGGTGATTTTTTTAAATTAATAAGCTTTATTTCTAGAAAGACTGTGCAGTCAGGACAGGGAAATCCCATACATCCTCCATATACCACCCTCCCAGTTTCCCTTAGTGTTAATATGTTATATTGGTAAGGCCCATTTGTTGATGAATGAACCAGTATTGATACATCATTATTAAATAAAATCCACATTTTTCCAGATTCTGTAAATTTTTACTGAATGGACCTTTTCTATTTTAGGGTTAAATTTCCTTAGTCCCTTCTTGGTTTTGAAAACCTCACACTTTCTTGTCTTTTGGTGGCCTCACTAATTTGGAGGGAGTACTGGTCAGGTATATTGTACGATACCACCATATTAGAATTTCATGTCTTTCTCATTTTTTGGAGTTATAGATTTGGGGGGGGAACATCACAGAGCTGAAGTATAATTTTTATCACTTCATATCCAGGGCATATATAATCTACCTGATTTATGATTATTGATGTTGATTTTGGTCACCTGGCTGAAGTAGAGTTTATCAAGGTAGTATCAGTCATATAAGTTTTTTCTTTAATACAATACAGCTATACTGTACTGAATCTCTCATTTTTTTCATAGAAACCTTGGAATTCTTTTCTTGACATTCAAAAAATAATGGGATTTTGAATGGATTGTCTTGAATCTATAAAAAAATTTGGGAAGAATTAACATTTTAACAATATTGAATCTATCTATGAACACGGAGTATCTCTCCATTTATTTACCTAGTTCCTGATTTCTTTCATCAGAGTTTTGTGGTTTATTTCCTCATATAGATTCTTTGCACATTTTATTAGATTTATGCCTCTGTATTTTATTATTTTTGGTGCTAAGATAAATGATACTGTGTTTTTATTTAAAATCCCTGACATTCATTGTTTGTATGTAGGAAAGTAAGTGACTTTTACCTATCAACTTTTTATGCTGTATCCTTGCTATAAACACTTTACTTGTTCCAGGAGGGGTTTTTTTGTTTTTGTTTTTGTCACTTTGGGATTTTATATCATGTCCTCTCTTAACAAAGAAAATTTGATTTCTTACTTTATTGTCCATATACATTTTATTTATATTTCTTGTCTTATTATGTTTGCTAGGATTTCTAGTATAATGTTGAGTAGGTGTTGTTCCCAGTGGGAAAGCACTAGTTTCTCCACATTGACTATGATGTTAGATATAGGCTCTTCATAGACCTTAATCAAGTCCAGAATGTTCCCTTCTATTCTTAGTTTTCTGTGAGTTTCTATTCACAGGGTTGGGTGTTATGATATGTCAATGATTTTATTCTGTATCAGTTGATAAAATCACAGACAATTCCTTCTTTAGTTTGTTTATATGACTGATAGCATTAATTTATTACCACATGTTGATCCAGTTTTATATTCATACAATAAATTTCAATTAGTTATGGTGTGATTTTTATATATTGATGGATTTGCTAATACTTTGCTGAGGAATTTTGCATCTATGTTCATGAGAGATATTGGTCTGTAGTTTTTCTTTCTTATAATGCTTTCATCTTGTTTTGTATTAAGTGTTAATGAAGATACTCATAATTTTTAGCAATGCAATAACTATTACATTGAACTAAATTTAATTTGATTTAATTCAGTTCCACTCAGTAAAATCATTAAATATGAATAAGGTATTCTGCTATGTACTGATATAGATTCAGAGATAAAATAGGTTACAGATTTCTTGAGAATGACAGATTGAATATGTTCCTTTAAAAGAATAAACTTTAAAGCAGGTGTGGTGGCACATACCTGTAATCCCAGTATTTGGTAGGCAGACACAGTAGGATTTCTGGCTCAAGGCCCCTTCAGCAACTTAGCAAGGAGACCCTGTTTCAAAATACAAAAGACTGGGGGTGTAGCTCAGAGGTCAAATGCCCCTGGGTTCAATTCCCATTACAAAGTAAATAAATAAATGATTAAATGAATAGTAAACTCTAGATCAAATTGGTTGTTGAAGGAAGAAGGAAGTTATTTAAAAACTATTTAACAAAGCTTTGGCAGACAAATAAATTTATAAATCCACTCAAGAATATTTGCTTCTAGGGTGCATGGATTTTACCCATTTCTTTCTTCTGTATCCTCAGGAGCTAGGAAAACTCCCATTACATAGTAGATACTAAAGAACAAAGGAATAAATTTTTTGTATATTCCTGAATGAAAGTCTGCAAGTGTTACTCTGAATCTGAGCATCTTCAACTGTTACAGAAATGTTAAGTGCTGTCCTTGACCATTTTTTAGAATAATTTTTATTACAATGTTTTCTTGTCACAACATCTTAACATCATTACAATTGCTAGCTATAATTTTTTAAAAAATTATGTTTTGATCTATTTTGTTTAATCATTTAGAAGGGATATAAATAAATTTCATTTATTCTAAAATTAACCTACTCCAAATCACAGAAATAGATTCATTCCTATTTTGATGATATTCTCCCCTCAGTTCATACACACACAGAGAGCTAACTTGCAAAGAGTTAAATTCAATTATGTTCATTACCTTTAGTCAGAAAGAAGGCCCCTTGCTTGACCGAAGCACACATTTTTCTTTGCTTTATGCCTCCACTTTTCTTTTAGTTCCTGCACTGTACAATCCAGTCCAATGTCCATATTTACTTATTGGGTAGCTGACATAGGTACCCAAACTAGGTAGTGGCTAGTTTCCCAAATAGAAACTATAATTTTTTTGATATATTGGGTTAATAAAACATCACTAGAGTGAATCTTACTTTTGCTTTTTTTAAAATATATTTTTATTGATGCATTATAGCCTCACATCATAATGTAAATCATATTGACAGTGACATACATGCACATAGCACTTGGTGGGCCTTTCCCTGGCTCCCTCCCCTTCCCCCTTTCCCCAAACAGAGTACTGAGATTGACATTGGTATGCTCACATAATGTACATAAAACCAATGGTAATAGTTCCTTCATTGATCTTCACTCTCCCCCTTCTCCTTCCCCTAGACCACCTCCCTGACTCCACTGAAGTTTCTCCTCCATTATCTGGAGTCCCTCTGGGAATAATTGGGTTACTTGTTTCTTTTTACTTTTTTAAATGTAGCTACTGGAAAATTTTAAATTACATATATGGCTTACATTATATTTTTATTGGACTGCACTGGAGACTACTGAGAGTATGTGGGATTGCTATTTATTTGTCATTGGAAATAAGCTAATTATGGGTATAAACTGCTCATAATGCATCTGTTCATTTTTAGATGCCCAGAGAAAACCATAAGCAGCTTGTCACCCAAACATTAGTGTTTCCAGCAGGCTTTTCCAGTGGTAGGAAGAGATGGTAACAAATTGGTTGAGTCCATTACTCATGAAAGAATATGACACCGATAAGTCAAAAGACGTATTTAGAAAATGTACCAGAATTGTTATTGACCCTCTAGTTTAGATGATTTTACACGAGCCTTATCTGCTGTTGGAGTCTGTTCCTGAGTCTTCACCTGCTCTGAATTCCTGGGCCACATTCAAGTCATGTAGTTCCTCTGCTACTTGTTTTTATAGTGCTGGAGATAGCTTCTGTTTTACTCTGTGAACATTCTCATTATCTGTACTATTAACCCTTGAACCTTAGTAAATTATTTCTCTAGCCTTGATGTCTATGTCTTTCACATTCTCTCCACCATCACACAATTTCCCCAAATTGTTTTTCTCTCAGCAAGCTTCTCTTGTGTAATTTATGCTTCATTTATATTTTCACATAAATGAAACACTAAATCATCCATCATTTTGATTACTAATCTCTGGACTATTTTTTATATTTAAACTATTCTAAATTAGAGAAATCTCAGTATTTTTATTTCCTGAAAATAAGGGCAGATTTTTTTTTTTTTGATGGTTGGATTGTGTTCCAAAAGGGCATCATGTTACAGTTGGCGTTTCAATCCCAAATCCCGCTTACCAGTTACATTGAACTCAAAGTTAGGAACTGTGTCAGTAATGCTATAAAGTTAACGCTACATCCTAAAATGATTCTATGGAAACTCAATCATGCCTTTTCAATTGGGGATGGCAGCTATGCATCTGCTTTTTCTGAGCCAACTTCAGCAGAAGTCTTCTCCCCAACCCACCTATCTTTTGGCAAGACAAATATAGAATCTTCCTAAATGAATGGTTGTGGGCTCCAGGGCCAGGTTAGGAATTTGAGCAGCTGAGGCGTTGGGGATAACAATCTCTATTTTTGGTGTTGGAATCTTAAAAAAAGTCTATCTTATCTGCCCATCTATCTGGTTATTTGTTTTATATGTAGAGACAAGGCAATATGGGTCTATCCCTGTGACATCACTCATTTCACTTAGTGATTTTAGGTGTGCATGTGGATGAAGATAATCTCAATACAAAAGGGGCTTAAAGAACATTATCTACATTTAGGGAGGAAACCAGTCCCAGGCCACACTGTTTATTTTATTATCGGAGTGTACCAAGGACACTAGCTCTATGATGAACAGAAGCTCTTTTTATGAAAGCCAGGATAAGGGCCGATGAGGGCAGTTCATGACCAGGGCTGGGGAGAGGAGCAGGGCAGAAGTGTACCAATCCTAAAATCCTAATACTTCCTTTTTCTTCATCTTTTCTTGACTAAGTGATAAGCTGAGAAGTGGAGGGAAGATGGATCAATAAGAGGAAGTCTTAGGTAACTTGAGGTCAAGGAATAAAAGGGAAATGGAATCATTTCCAAGGTATTTTCCTTATTTTGGATGTGCACCTATATTACCTCAAGGTTGATTTTCCCAAAAAGCTTTGAATATGTTTTGTATCACCTTACCTCCTCTTTTAAAGGGTATGTTAAATGTGCCGGTTTGTACCCAGTCAACTGCACTATGGAACTCAGCTTTAAATTCATAGAATATTTATTGAATGGCCGTTACAGAGTAGGTACCATTTCCAAATCTGAAAGGAGGCTTGGATGTTTGATCTAGGGTTCTTGGAGTTTATAAGCTTGTGACCCATAGTAAAAAAACATGTTTCTTGGAGCGTTCACTTTGGATGAAAAAAAAGTAACTCAAGGTCACTTATGAAATATGAGAATAAACCAAATTATGCACATTTCCTTTCTATAAAATTTCACTGATTCCTTGATATGCTACATATATTGTAACTCTCTATATGGGAGTTGCGGTATTCATCATTTAACAATGTTATTAGTCAGGTAATTCTTTTTTAAGCAGTATTTCCAAGATCTACAACTTTTTGGAATACAATATGAGAAATGCTGAGATAGCTTTCATTTTAGTATATTTTTCCACATATTTTAAGGCTAGGCTTATTCTAAAACATAAATCTAAGAGTTCAAGAAAATAAATCTTTTCTTTTGTGTTTTCATCCTGCTGAAATCTTATCTGCATTACCTATTTGAAATCAACTTAACAATTGATTTGGAAAAGAGAAGTTCTATAACAAAGCAATATATCATATCCATTGATGTAAGCCAACCATCTCCTTTTTATAATTACAAAATTCATCACCAAACATTCCTTGAAGTGATTTATTATAGATCTTATAACAAGCTAGGGATCAGAACTTCAGTTGAGTGTTCTTTCATATTCCCCAAACTATAGTGAATATGTCCAGCAAAGCACAGTTATAGTAAAAATGGGCTGAAATACAAGTCCCTTAGTGACCACAGAACTTGGCTCTTCCCAACCTGATATATAAACATATTTGCACATTTGTCTCATGCATATCATCCTATCTCATTTTAAGTTAAGGTATTTCATGAGAATTTGTTTCATGCAAATTACTTCATTAGGCTAATAACTATTTATGCTATAGTATTTCATATTCTATCATATTTTCCTTTTTATTCTAATTAAACTGTTTGTACTTATGGATGTTAAACTTTTCTACATATTCCTATTTTTCTCTAACAGTTCCTTTTGTTCATTATTGGCTTAATATTTTCTTCTGTTGGCCATTGTGATAAGATAGTATGATTAAGGGCTTTGGAGTAGATCACAACTGGGCTTCAATTCCTACTTCACCATTTGCTAGGTGCATGACCTTGGGCAGACCCCAGAACTTCTGTGAGCCCAAATGGCGAAATGTCTGCTTGTTTCATGGGTTAACCATAAGTCTACAGACTGTTCTATTCAGATCCAGAGCAAAGTCTTTTTTGAAGTTTTCATCCTGGAGCCTGTGGATCCATCCCTCCCCCTTCTCCCTCCACTCCCCCCTCTCCTCCCCCTCCCCTCTCTCCTC
>PVJS01062989.1:0-10595 GCA_004027185.1 Glis glis | reverse complement strand
AAAAAAAAAAAAAAAAAAAAAACAAGCTTTGGCCAAGAGTTCAATGATAAAAAAAAAAAAAAACTTGCTTGCAGAAGCTCTAAGCACTCTGGTGCCTTCTAGGTGGTTTCACCAACACATTCTTTTCTTTGCCTGAAATATAGAATCTTTAAGGTAGCAGTCACTCTCTCTCCAAGAAGAAAAAGAGAAGAAAGATTGTGAATTTTGTGAAGGACCCTCCACCTCTGTGTTCCTCCCACAGGTCCATGATTCCCATAGCACAAGTTGAAAAACAGGGAAACGGAATCTTGCCTAGGCGTGTAATAGTTAGCTCTGTGTGTGTGATTTTAACAATTTTATTTTTAGAATTACTGTTTAATTTTTAATAATTTTATTGGTGTGTTTTAATTATTCAACACAGTGAGATTCAAAGTGGTACACTGTGTGTATATACACACACATCACTTGGTGTGTCTCCCTCCGAGTCCGACTGTGGTAAATACACACAATAGAATTTTATGCAACCAAAAAGAACAAAATTATGTCATTTGTAGGAAAATGGATGGGACTTGAAAACATTATGCTCAGTAAGATCAGCCAGTCTCCCAAAGTCAAGAGGTCATATGTTTTCTGTCATATGTGGAAGCTAGAACAAAAATAGGGAACAAAAAGGACTTTCAGTCAAATGAGAGAGACCAGTATAATGGTGGAAGGGGATTGGGGGAGGTGGGTGGGGCAAGGAAAAAGGAGGCTTGAGGAAGGAAACATTAAATAATGTTATATTCATATATGAAGGTGTCAGCTCTTTTGAGTGTGATAAGTGTGTGCTCGTGACTGTTACTGGGAATTCAGAGCTGGGTTAGAGCCAGGGCGGCTGCTCCCTGTTCCTCCTCTGCATAACAGTCTATCCTGCGGCCTGGCCTGTCATCAGTTGCCCTGCCACGAGAGCCCTGCGGCTCCCTCTCTCAAGTTGCCACTTGTTCCTTCTTGTCCTACCCAAGAAGACTCTGATACCTTAAGGCTTTGGTAGGTGTCCTGCCTCAGTGATCTCTAGAGCCTGCATTTTCTCCATCATACCATTAAGATCGCTCCTTCACCTGTCTTTCCACGGGCTCTCCCCTCCTTCAACTAAACTTTAAAATCCACAAAGCCAAAGACCATGTATTTTTTGTTCAACAAGACTCTTAGATAAGGTTGCCAACATTAAAATTAGGATTACTTGTTTCCCTTTACGTAGCCCTCCACAGGAATTCAGTGGTTTTGAATGAAAAAATAAATGAATGAGGATATCTCAGATCTGGATATTTCAGAAACTGCAGAGTTACTGTGTCCTGCACAGCCCTAGAGGCAGGATTTCCCAGCATTTGAATGGAAAAAGCCTCAAGGGGGTGCCCTCGGCAGTGAGCAGCTGCTTTTCCTTGTTCCCTTCCCACCCAACTTCTCCCAAGACTCCAGGCAGATATGCTGAAGCATTGCCATATACAACTGAAGGAGCATTCATCATTCACCCAGTTCTTAGAAGAGATCCCTTTATTTCAACATCGTGCCCCAAAGTTCAGGCGCTTAGCTCCAGATGCCACAGTGCAGAAAATGTCAAGAGCCTCTAGAAAAACTGCACTGGTGCTGGGGGCTTATTTTAATTATCTAAAACTTCACTTTTGCTTAGTGTCTGATTTCATTTGGGGCTGCTCTCTCTTCCAGGCCCTGGATCCATGAAATCTATACTAATTTGTGTATGTGGTAGAATAGTAGTATTAGCTGATCCCTTCACCCTGTGATTTCCTTCCTTATTCCTTCCCCTCATCCAGGCAGCTAGCCTAGTTTGTGTTCCTTATCTCAGGGAAGACATGTGAGAGCAAGAGGCAGAGAAGTAAAAGTGTCTTCCTGGCTTTGGGGTTCAGAAGCTGCCCTTGGGGAAGGAAAAAAGCAAAAAAAAAAAAAAAACACTAGTGACATGGACAAAATACTTGGAAAAAAAGAAGAAAAACTTCCTGTATAGAGGAAGTGAGTTCATGGAAAAATAGAGATGGCAGAGATGTGAGAACCTGTGTCCTACTCCCGAGGCTCACTTGGGAAGGCGAGACAGTCCTAGATGTTCTTGTGGAACTTGGGAGCAGAGAAGACATGTTCTGTACATCTTCAGTAGGCCCCAGGAAAGTAGCAAGACCTCAGAGAAGGAACGGGTGCTTGGTGTGTTCCTGCTAAAGGGAACTTAAGCAGACATGCAGTTTTCTGTGCCCCAGGGAGACCAAAGCAAAGCACTCCAGGGACTGAAAGTGTCATGCAAACAGTGAAGGATGTCTCAATAAATACCAGTGGAAGCATGATCTTGAGGACTGGATTTCTCACCCCCTCCCTCTACCCTCCCCCACTGCACACCTGGCAGCTGATAAGCCCCTCCCAGAAAAGCTTTGCCTAGACACAACCTCTGGAAAAGGGAAGGCTGAAAGCCGTGAATTCACTGAAGGCCAGTTTCTGACAAAGCAAAGAAATGGAAGCTTGAAATTAAAGTTAGTTATACTTCTTATATGGACTAAGAATTGTATCCACTGCTCACAGCTTACTTATATTCAGGAATGACATTTCTCATGGAGGAGCAGTGCTCAATTAGCCACATGAATGTCTTCCTAACAGGTGTTGAGGTTCTAGAAACCAAGCAATGAGTGTACTACCTGACATATGCCATGAAAACGGAGCCAATAACCAGGGAAAAGTTTCTCTCCTAATGGCAAGGTGTCTCTAGTCTCTGCCCCAAGAATCAAGACAAATGATCTGAAAAGTATGGAGACTGCATTTTAACATTAAAAAAAAACTCACACCAAAAAAACTTAAACTCAAGCATGATACTAACTCTCTCAATTTTGGATTAGTTGATTAAGAAAATATATAACAGAAAGCTAAGATATATTCAGTAACATTGCAAATTAATCTCTTTTCTTCATAATGACATTTATGCATATTTAAAGAGTAATCCTTATAGATGAACATACTTTGCACTCAATCTGCAGAGAGAACATGCACGGTGTTTGTAGATCCTTTGCAGTTAAGTCCACAGCTCCCAAGGATCTGAGGTCCACTACTAGGCCAAATAATTTTAAATCGGTCTTGTTTAGAGAACCCAATACGTATGATGTCAATGTTTTACAGAAATCTCTCCTGCAGGATTCCAGTCTGTAGACTCCGGCAGAAGTGATAATCTGCTGCAAAACGGATCACCCATTTTTTGTTTGCAAAGTCTTCATACCAGCTGAATCACAGCTTGCTTTTCACTTCTCATAACACCTTGCAACATCACAAAATATTTGCTGGAGTTTGTGAAGGATGGCTGCAGAATTAGTAAACCGAAAGGAGGCCTTCCTTCACTCCCACCCCTGTCAGCACCTTCTGTTCCAGCAGACCGAAAGGCAGCTTGAAAACTCTGATTGCTTCTCCAGAGTATGACAATTCTTGGCTCCATAGCCCGGGGCAAGGATGGAAGCAAAGGAAACATTATGGAGCTTTGCAGGTGCCAGTACATAATATTGTCATTTTACAGAATTGAATTTATAAATGACTCCAGGAAGGTGAGTTGCTATGGTAACCAACATTCTCAACTTTTATATCTGGAAGTGAGAATGATGTGGGCCATTTCTATTGAGTCTATATATTCTGGGTTTAGTGAATAACTACCCGTGCTCCAACTCCTAGGTAACTAGGCTAGACCAGGAAGGGACCTTAGCAACAATCTGGTTCCACCTCTTGAGTTTATAGATAAGGAACTGAGACTCAGAGCAATGACACTGCACAGCTAACATGTTGGCCCTGAGCTCATGTTTCCCCACTTAGTTTTCTAGTGCTTTCTTTATGTCACACTGCCTTTCTGAATGGACTCACCCAACTTCCATGAGTGGATAAAGAGAAATGGTACCACTGGTAGACATAGGGTGCCATTGCTTCTCACTGAGATATTAAATCAAGCCCTATGCATGTGCTGGTGTCTCCATCAGAGTAATCACAGATTCCAAATTCCAACAACATCCATGTATTTAGAAAGATAGGCAGTGTGAGGAGATAGGATTGACTTGAGGGAACTCGATCTAGTATTGTGGTTCCAACACATAATATATATAGATTAGCAACCTGCAAAAAATTAGAATGTACCCCAATTATAATTAACATAAGATAAACTTTTTTTGTGGTACTGGGGATTGAACCCAGGGGCATTCTACCTCCAAGCTACACCCCCAGCCCTATTTTTTTATTCTTTATTTTGAATCAGGGTCTCACTAAGTTGTGGAGGGCTTCACTAAGTAGCTGAGGCTGGCTGTAAACCCGGATCCTCCAGTCTCAGCCTCCCAAGTACTGGGATTATAAGTGTGTGCCACCACGCCCAGCTAGATAAACTTTCTTTAGTTATTAAAAATTACTTTTTAGGTTTTCTCAAGGCCTAATTTCTTGATCAATTCTTATTGTATAAGTACAGGCAAAAATATTTTGGATAAGAACTTTATTCAGTTAATAAATCACCAGCCCGCAGAAAAATTAGCTGTTAGAAACTTCCATAAGTTCTTATAGAGAAGAATGACAGAAGCTTAGAATATTAGTACCATTCTTTTAAAGTCAAATCAAAATCCAACATATATAATATATATAGTGGTGGAAGCCTGTAATCCAAGTACTTGGGAGGCTGAGACAGGCAGGTTGAATGTTCAAGGACAGCCTCAGCAACGTAGAAAGACTCTCAGCAACCTAGCGAGACCCCATTTCAAAACAAAAAGTAAATAAAGGGCTGGGGTTATAGCTCAGAGGTAGAATTCCCCTGGGTTAATCCCTAGTACCACAAAAAAACCTAAAAAATTAAATTAAAGTGTTAGTTCATTTTAAAGAGACATATGAATACAAACGCTTGGTCCCTGAAAGTCTTTGAACAAGTGCACATCACTTGGAGATCTTGTTCAAATGCAGATTCTGGTTCTGGAGGTCTGTGCAAGAGTCTGCATTTCTAGTCAGCTCTCTCGGGTGGTGTGGACCTGCTGGTTCTTGGTTTACACCTTGAGTAGAAAGGGACTAGTTTACTAGCGGTCCCCCTGGATGTATTTTCTGTGAAGCTCAGCCCTGACTTCCAGATCTGTGACCACCCCAATCAGGACTCTTTCTGGCCTCTGAATTCCTAATGCTCTCGTTGTATGTGCTACCCACATGGCAGTTGAGTACCGCGTTGTGTCCACATGTGCCATATGTGCATGTCATATATCCCCAACCAGATCATGAATCAGTCTGTGTTTGCCCAGCCCTGTGTATGCACACAGTTGCTGAATGAATAACTATTGATGATGGATTGTCCATCTATTAAAGATTATTTCCTCCTTCTTCAGAATGCTATACTTAGCTCATCCATGAGCTCATGACTTAAATGTCCAGCCTAAGAGACAATGAATCTGCTCTGACTCTTATTTATTCTCCCCTAAAGTTGACTTTTTAGACATCAAAGGCTGTGTAGACTGCTCCTTGGGTCTGGGATAAAATAACAACCAGCTGTGAGGATTTTTAAAAAGGACTTCTCACAGGGGAAGCACATTTATTGGTTGTATTATGTCACCAAGGGAAAGAACTGGGGTAAACTGGAAAGAACACAGCTTGGAGGCCAACAGACCTGGCTTCAGAGCCTTAGTTTGTTGGTACAAATTGTATATATTAAGAAAATTTACTTAAAATTACTGAAATTTATTTCATCTGGAAAATGGGATATCCCCCCCCGTGGTTGCTGTAAGAACTATAGAAATGTGTTGTAAATTGCCTAGAATTGTGCTTAGTAAAAGATAGATGTTATAATCTCAGCAGAATTGATTTCAAGCAAAACTAGCGATTGAGTCTTTGACACCCTCACTAGTGTGAGACAGCCAGGAGTATAGTTTACTTGCAGGGAACTAGCGCCATCTTGTGGTTTATTACAGCCTAAGCTTCCTTTACAGACGCATTGTCCCCCACCCCCACACACCCCCCCACACACACACCTTTGAATGGACATGATTCATTCATTCATTTCATGAAATGAACATTTATGATTTGTCTGGTGATGCTACAACAGTGAGCAATATAGACATGGTCCCTGCCTTTAGGGAGTCATCAGGTGGGGAAGATAGAAATTAAATAATTTCCCAAATAAAATTGGATTCATCTTGTGAAAAGTAATATATATGGAGTATAAGATCCTGTGGGTCTGTAATAAGGCCTCCCCAGGGGAGTGACATTGAAAGACAGAAGAGTAGAGTTTGGCCTAGAGGCTACATCAGGCTTGTGCCAGCAGCCACCAAGCAGCATCTCTTTGGACACATCAACCCCCATCTAGGCTCAGAGTCCTGCCAGTCCAAGGGGAGCTCCAGTCGTCAGCTGTGCCTTTGTCATCAGTCATTTAGTGTCTAGCGTATTCCACTCCATGCAAGTCACTTTACCTACACCATCGCTGGTCTCCTCAGTGTTATCCTTTTGCAGACAGTATTTGGAGAGCTTAAGGAACTTGCACAAAGACATAAAGGGGCATGTCAGAGACAAGATTCACACCAGATCTTTCTGCCTGCAAAGTGCATGCTCCTCCCTTTACTCATGCTGTCTCACTAATGCCAAGCCCAGCTTTCTCTATGCTGCATGATGCTATAGAAAGGAACCTATTAGGAGAATTGTTTGGGGAGAATGAAACTGTAAGAGAAGAAGGGAAAATAAAATAATAGCTCAGTGGATCATGTGTGAAGAGCAGAGAGGAAACTGCTGACATGGCTAGTTATGCTCCTATGGCATGATGTTAGAAAAGTAAGCCTGAGAGATCTGCTCTAGCAGGAAAGCAAATATCACTAATAATGCTTCTTATACCCTTGTGATTTGAAATGGGTTGCAGTTGCTGAGTTAAATGATGTGGGGATCATTTGGCAAAGAGAGGTATTCTCTGTAAATCTATAGGAAGATGCAAGGATTCCAAGCACCAAAACATCACTGGGTCAGAAAAATTGCTCCAGGACTAAGAGGTTTCCCGCTACACAGGACTTTCAGCTTTAAGATGGTACATTCCCAGGCAAAGCATGACAGCTGCTTACCCTAGCAATAGGACAGACTGGGAGGATCTGATACACTTACAGAAGTTAGGCCAAGGCAGGTATTGAAATCTAGGGTCCAGTAGAGGGCTTGGTCACAGACTAGGGCAGCAAAGCTGAGACAAGGGAGGTTCCGGTCCCTCAATAAGAGTGCTTTGTTGCTCAGTATTTGGATTATCAACCCAGAGCTCCTGCTCCAGGCCTTGTGGACAGAATTCATTGGTCCCAGGTCGGAGTGGGGGTGCTCCGGTAGAGGACAGATATGATAGCGGTGGCAGGCTAGTACCTCAGCTTTCTCATTGGTAAAATGGGATAGATGACAGTTCCTATCACTAAGATAATATGTGAACTATATTAGTTAATATGTATAAACTGCTCAGAGTAGCACCTGGCCCATTAGAACATAAGAAATGTCACAGTGGAATTCTCAGGAAGAGAAATTAGTGTATGGACCAGGCTGGATCACATCTTCTATAGCTCAGTTTTCCCCATCCATAAAACAGAAATCAAAATCCCTATCAATGATTTCAGAAGAAACAAAACAGGACATAATCAACAAGGAGAGAAATCATGGAGAGTAATAGGAACTTGTGCTGTGGAATAAAACCACCTGGGTTGCATCCAGCTATGCCATTGAGATATTCATTAATTTATTTAAAAACCGCTTATGAACAATTTATTTATTTATTATTTTTGGTGCTGGGGATTGAACCCAGGGGCATTCTATCTCCAAGCTACACCCCCGCCCTATTTTTATTTTTTTTTTTAATTTGGAAACAGGGTCTTGCTAAGTTACCAAGAGCCTCACTAAGTTGCTTAGGCTGGTCTCAAACCTGTGATCCTCCTGCTTCAGCCTCCCAAGTATGGGGATTACAGGCATGAGCCACCATGTTCATGGCACTCTTAACAAGCGGGTACCATTATTCTTCCCATTTTATAGATGAGGCACAGAACATACATAACTTGTTCAACTCACACAAAGGGCCAGAATCTGGAGCAAGTTTGTTGACATTTCTGTTCCCCTGGGTCCCTTCAGCAAAATAGGGATAATATAACATCTACCTCATAGGGCTGTTATGCATATTAGATGAGATAATCTATATAATATACTTAGCTAAGGGTCTAAAACATAATAAGTACTCATATTTAAACTCCATGTCACTTATTGCTTAATTGGTGTGATAAAGACATATATTCTGTAACTGTCAAAAATATAACTGACATTGAAGAAAATGGCCAAATGAATAGCAAAAGTCTGGGGTGGGGCAGGGTACATGAAATACCTTGGGAACTTAGAACAGGAGGGCAGGCCTAAAGAGTCCTATTTGCGTGCTGGACCTTATAGGACTTTGGGGGAAAATGCTGAAGAGGACTTTAAGGATCAGCAATTGGTTTCCAAACTCCAGGCTTTACAAGCCCTCACCGGGGGAGAAGTCCTCCATAGCCCAGGTAGGAAAGCTGAGGTATGTGGGAAGACCCACACCTGGGTGCAGTCCTAGGAAGCTGGGGGAACCCACAAATGCAGCCCGTTCTTGTTCCTGCTACAGAAAGCCCCTGGGCAGGGTTACAGCTCCAGCCCATGTTCCAGATTTCTGCTGTTGCAGCTCTCCTTCTCACCAGCTTGAATCACCTCTGTGCTGGCACCTGCTCCTGGGCTTCCTCTCTTTTGACGCAGCTTTGGCTCACTGACCTCACTATTTCCCTGGACCTGCTCTATTTTTTATTGTGCCCCCTGGTTCCAGGCAAGATGTTGCAGGCACTCCATCAACCCCAAACTGGAGGACCTTGTGGGCAAAGAGGGTGGACCAGAGATGGGTAATCATGGCAAAGTGAAAGGATGACAAGAGATGTGGCCGTGCTGCTCACAAACAGCTCTGAAGTCCTAAGAACTCATCCCACACTCTTCACGGGGAGGGAGGGGGACTAAACTACATTTGGAAACCTCCTAAGAGTTGTTATTAGCAGTCAGGAAAGAACAAGGGCCCTTCTTCAGAGTGAGTGACAAGAGCAGTAAGCACTGATGGAGAGTGACTGTCCAGCCAAGCCAGGATCCCCTGCTTCCTCTCCTACATCTTAAAAGGGGATGGGAGCTGTGTGCTCAGGCTGAGAATTCTTCTCCACTCTGCTGTTTGCCTCCAAATGGATCCTACATTCTCCTAAGCCCTTCAGACAGTTGGCTGGATTGCACAGTACCTGGTTTGCATTTCCACATTTCCCTTGGCTGCTGCCTTCTTCAAACCACTGGGATTTGGCAAATCCCATTTCTCCCATCTGGATGTTACAGCCTGCCTTGGGCCATGCCTTGGGGCCCCTGGTCTGTGTGGAGGAGTTTTTGGCTGCTGCAGCCTGGGCGCCTTGCATTTCAGCCCTGGTGTCTGGGGTCTTGGGTTTGTAGCCAGGCTGCTGCCCAATAGAACCACCAGGAGGTGGAGTGGAGCCCCACAACCCACAGGCTCACCATGAGATAGTGAGCAGGGGGGTTGCTGCAGGAAGCAGGCACCAGAACCAGGCAGTTGAACGGTCCCCCAAACACAAACTGGATTACCTCCTACAGCCAGTGTGGCCTCAGAAGACAGGGAAACTCACCACGCAGCCCTCGGATTCTGCTAGGGAAGCTTCTGGAGGAAGAGGCTTCCACTGGGCTTTGAGGTGATCTACCCCATTGTGCCTTCAAGGCTGCGTTTCTGTCCCAGGTGGCCGGCTTTGCCCACTAACATTCTATTTTGTTCTGCAGAAGAAAGCCACAGTCATGGAAACTTTGCACAGCCCATCACTGCTACAAAAACACCAGACTGCAATTTCTATGACACTTGTTTTTGGTGTTTGTGTGTGCTGTATGTGAAAATACCTATTGCACAAATCAAGGGAACTGCTTTCCACTGCCAAGCACCTTTGGCACAGGGCAAGAAGCATCGTAAACACAAAATGGTTTTTAGATTTGCTACTTTGGTGGCTGGGACAGGACTGGCAAGCCCCTCTCCACCAGGGCTGCGGGAACTCTGGTCGTCCTCTTAGCTCACGAGGCTGTAGAAGAGGGAGAGGCCTCTCTGGCTTCATCCCCAGGCAGCCCACACACCTTTGGATGTGACATGCCTGCCTGGGGAATGGAAGCTGAATGGCCCACTCGTCTTCCCCTGGGACCTGTGGCTGCTCTACAGTCACCAGCCTCCTTGCTTCAGGCAACTCCCACCAACACGTTCCAAAAAATCAGTCTCCTCTTGCGGTCACTATCATATCCTTTTTCTCAGAGGCTTCTTCTCTGGCATTTATTTTTCTTTCAACTGGGAAGAGAGGTTCTTCTGACCTTCCATGTGGAGGCCTTTCTCTTCAAGCAATCCATACCTGCCCCAACCTCACACCTGGCTCCCAGTGTCCTGCCCACACCACCTTGCACCATGCCCTTGACTTACTTGGGCTGCCTAGGATGATTCTATTTACACTGCGCTACAGTGTGGATCTGAGCTGAGCCTGTTTATGAAACAACTTATTTTTGTTTATTGTGATTTTATTTTATTTTATTTTATTTTATTTTATTTTATTTTATTTTATTTT
>PVJS01062988.1:0-10596 GCA_004027185.1 Glis glis | reverse complement strand
GAGAGAGAGGGAGAGAGAGAGAGAGAGAGAGAGAGAGATAGGGAGAGAGAGAGAGAGAGAGAGAGAGAGATATGAGGCTGGCGGTGAACCCGGATCCTCCGGTCTCCGCCTCCCAAAGTACTGGGATTACAAGCGTGCGCCACCACGCCTGGCCAAAACTGATTTATTTAAGACTTGATAAATTCACTTCTATAGAATGCATTTAGAGGGTGAAGTCATATACTTGGGGCTGTTAAGATGGATGCCCATGTTCAGCTAATCCTGTGGTTTTTTTGATTGTTTTAAACAAGCATTTTTTAAATTAAGCTCTATATTCAATACATATGTTATTATATAAACAATGTGTTTTACATTATTATTGCTTCTGATAGGTTTGAGAATCACATCCTACAAGATCTTGCAAAAATTATAATGTGGTAAGTCGGGAAGAGAGATGGGACTAGAAAAAACATACAGGAAGGATTAGGTGATCTCTAAGATTCTTTAAAATTCTAAGAGGCTTTGTTTCTTAAAAATAATATGGGAATGCAAATAAGTTAGTACTTTTTAGTGCCCTTGGCTCCTATCTTAATCTTTTAAAATAAGTTGATGCTTTTAGAAATACTCATTTACTTTTGGCAACAAAACACTAATTTATGAATGATAATATAAATGTGTTGCACTTATAAAATACCTAATTAATTGTTTGGGCATAATTCTGGCATATTTTAGATGATTGATGTGTTTTATTTTCCAAGCATAAAATATTTACAAGATTTAAATTTTTTCAGGATTTATAACTAAGCAACAACAACAACAATAAAATAGCAAACAAACAAAAAACAAAACAAAAAAAAAACTGGACTGAGAGGTGACTGAGCTAAAAATAAAAAAGAGAGTCATATGGTGGTTCCATTCCTAGTCTTCTGAGGAACCTCCACACTGATCTCCATAATTTACAATCCAATCAACAGTGTATGAGAGTTCCTATTTCCCCATACCCACCAGCATTTGTTATTGTTTGACTTCTTGATGATTGGCATTCTAACTGGAGTTAGGTGGCATCTCAGTGCGGTTTTGATTTGTATTTCCCTGATTGATAATGTTGTTGAACATTTTTTTATATATTTGTTGGCTATTTGTATTTCTTCATTTGAGAAGTATCTATTCAGTTCAGTTGTTCATGTTTTGATTGGATTATTTGGGAGTTTTTTAGTGTTACGATTTTTAAAGGAAAAATAAATTTAAAAAGTGTTTCTTTCTTTGCAAAATTTTGTTATTCTGTTATAGGTACATCCCTTAAAATGCAGGGGTAAACTGGACATGGTGGTGTATGCCTGTAATCCAAGTACTTGGGAAGCTGAGACAGGAAGATCTCAGGTTTGAGGACAGCCTTAGCAAGTAGTGAGACTCATCAACCTAGCAAGACCTTGTTTCTCTCTCTCACACACACACACACACACACACACACACACACACACACACTGCAGCGGTAATATTCAAGTTTTTTTAAAATGCATTTAGGAGTTATAGCTGGATAGTTAGATAGTAGCCTATGAACTAACTAACATGGAGATTGGATTCTGTGATGGTAATGATTGGAAATTCTAAACTTCCAGGTTAGGATGGTAGCATAATTAGCTATTGTCAACTCTGACTGGAATACAATAAAGACAGAGAAAAATAAGGTCTATATGAGCACTGGTGGGAGTGAGTTTACTATAAGAAAGAAAGAAAAGGGTAATCTCATGCTCTTTAAAATTGATGAGGATGGCTTAGGAAACATGATAAAAAGCTCCATTTTTTGAACCAAAACAAAAAGATTTTTTTGAAGAATAGCTGGGAGATTTCTGTGACCATTGCCATGGCTTTAGCTGAGGGATAAAGAAAAAATCTAGGAAACAAGTAGAGGATCAAGACTGAAAACTAAAGAATTGGAAGTTGTGATATGAAAGGAATTGAGGTGAGTGAAATCTTATAGTTGTCAGATAATTAAATGCATATTCTAGAAAGTATTATTAAAATGCCCTGGGTTCAATCCCCGGTACCGCCAAAAAAAAAAAAAAAACTCCGCAAGATTTCATTTTAAAAGGTGATAGTAATAAAAAAATCTTGAACATAGGTACTCCAGCAGCAAGCTACTCTACATATCTTTACTACCTTATTATTGTATTTTTAACATGGTTGGTATAATTAAAGAATATTACAGAGAAGGAAGAAAAAATAAATTTATATGCTAGATGTGACTAATCCATGGGAAAGCACATAAAAAATAAAACTCTTTATAGGGAATTCCCAATGGTTTGCTTCAGTTCCTTATATCAGTCTTATTTGCTCAGATCTGGGCTTCCTTAACAAGAAGAAAATCTTAGATCATTTTTAAAAAAAAATCCAGAAATATGTGTTACACAAAATTATGAATAGAAATTGAAAATAAAATGACCAGGTAAATCTGAATCAAGGAAACAGAGGTAAATTTAATTACAAACAAAATAGAATACATGGCAAAAAAATCACATATATACAAAGAGATATTATATAGTCCTGAACATATTTGCAGCCAACAGTGCAGCCTTATCATTAGTAAAGAAAAAACTTACAGAACTACACAGAAATAAATAAGTAGACCAATAACAGACATAGGTGGAGATTTTAACATATTCAATTTGATATTAAGAAAGAAATAAGCAAACATATTTGAATAATACAGGTAGTATGATTTTGCTTGTATATAAATCTGTACCCAGCAAGGAAAAAGGTATTCATGTCAAGCACACATGCAATCTTTATTTTTTTTATATATTTTATTTATTTATTTATTTTTTTGCGGTACCAGGGATTGAACACAGGGGCATTCTAGCTCCGCGCTACGCCCCCGGCCCTATTTTTTATACTTTATTTTGAAACTGGGTCTCACGAAGTTGTGGAGGGCCTCACTAAGGAGAGAGAGAGAGAGAGAGAGAGAGAGAGAGAGAGAGGGAGAGAGAGAGCGAGAGAGCTGAGGCTGGCCGCGAACCCGGATCCTCCGGTCTCCGCCTCCCAAAGTACTGGGATTACAAGCGTGCGCCACCACGCCCGGCTCACATGCAATCTTTATAAAAATTGACAATAAACTAGGACATAAAGAAAGGACCAATAAATACCCCCCCAAATAATTCCAGGTAGAGAAGTCCAATATTACCAAATGATTCTTTCTTTAAAAAGTCATCAAGAAGAGTTGCAAAGTTCTTAAGAGCAGTGAGACATAGCCACATCAGCTAGATGCTATGATTTATGCACTTTCTGTATATGTGTTGCACTTTAGTAAATATTTATTTCAAGATCTACAAATTACCCTAATTTAAATGAAGTAAAATAAAATCCCATTGCAGTTTTGGTTAAAATTACTGTAATTTAGCTAATAATTTGGAAAGGATGAATACCTTTACAAGTTAGCATTTATTTTTATTTTGGAAAAGAACTCAATCTTCTGACAAAATAGGTATTTCAAAGCAAATAGTATATAGAAGCTATCTTAGAATGGCATTTTTGGTAATCATGTAAATCGATTCTTTTTAGGTTTTTTGGTACTGGATTATTTTAAAGTTATTTTGGTTAATGCAATTGTTTAGATAGAGTATGGTACAGATAAATTCAATAATGAAGCTGCTGTTGATCTGTTCCAACTCTTAAAAATTATATAAGTAAGTCACTATTCAGATTTTATTTACTCTTTTTTAATAGAATTGCTAATAGATTGCATTTATTGTACCAAAAGACAAAACTAATTTTATATTTTTTATATTTCTTACATGGAACATAGTAAGATATTATTGTCAACTAGATAATGATGTATATCTTTCTAATTTGCTTATTTTAATATTGCATACTTGAAGAATATTTTAAATTTTCTTTTTGAAAAATGTCTATGGTAGGCATATCTATTTTATGAGGCTTGTTTAGAAAAAACAGAAAGAATATTTTTTAAAAGTGAGATGAAAAATATGAGTCATAAAGCAATAACAATGCCAGAAAAAACTAGAATAGTTTTTATAGATTTGGTAAGGAAATAAGTCAATTACTTATCTCTCTCTATCACTTTATATATATATATATGGGTATATATACAAAAACTATATACATATATTTTTGTGGTGCTTGGATTGCATGCTAGGCAAGCACTCTACCATTGAGCTATTATCCCCAGTTATCTCCAGCCTAAGAATGTATTTTTTTGTGAATTAAGAAATATATTCAGCATATAATTCTGACTACAATAGTTAATTCTTATTAATCCTATGTTTCATGCTTCTTTTAAAAAGTAATTACATATTATTTAGATCCTATTTCTTTGGTCAAATATGATTTGCAATTTCTGAAAACATAAATGACTTAATTTTTAAATGCAAAGAGGAATGTGACCTATATTCTCTAACATATTTTCTGACATTAAAAATGTTCATAGTCTGTTCTTTCCAAATATCTATTTAGACTTACAGTAACAAGATTGTGAAGAGCTGACATTACCAAGGGAGACACTAGCTAATCCAGATGATAGGATAAGTATAATTAGTATAATTCTAATAATAAGCTTCTCTGGTTTATTGCATTTAAACCACTTTAAATTATCCTGAGCTACATATTTGTTCTTCATAAGATTATATTCTTTTAAAAAATGTATGACTGGTACTTATAATAGTCATTGTTTCATTGCATTCATGACTGATGGAACAATATTAATTCAATTTCTCTTAATTTTGTACTTCTCTACAAATAATTGCTGATATGAAATTAAGTAAGTTAGGATTTTCTGGTGTTTATTATAGTTAATTAATTTATGATGAGTATATGCGGTTCTTTTTATCTTTTCTAGTGAGAGAAGTACATGGAAATTCCCTTGAAATTATTGAAATCACCCTTACACTGTCTGGTGAAAGGGGTCTTAATATAAATATTTTATATTTAGCTGGCCAATGCCTGGTTTAGCCTTCATGACAAATTGAGGTTTTGTCTGAGGTTATAATCGGGGGACCCAGTGTGGACCCAGTGCTGTTTGGGTGTGCTGCCTGTAGTAGGAGAGGGTTGCATAGTTGAAATGAGCGTTTACTACTAAGCATAGCACCTTTAGGCTATCCTCAGAGCGCCATGGCACCCTGCACAGATAGACTCACCATGACGGAAAAAGTCAGAAATGAGAGTAGCGTCATTAGCATTACGCCCTTAACTTCTATCAGACTCCCCAAATCTCTTTCACCTCTCACTTGAAAGAACCCCAAAATGTCATCATACTGAATTTTTCTTTTTGTCATTTTCTCCAGCTTTCACTGAACTTCCTAGCAAGGAATATTTCCATAGTAGATGCTTCACACCAGGGCTTGTAGATTATATCAAGTATATTTTTAAGATCAGTTAATTTTATCAGTCATCCTGTGTCTTGAATTCTTTTTGAAAAACAAAAACAGGTATCTGTGCTTCTATTATGTTTTATACTAAAAAAGTTAATTTGGGATTTTGATGGACTATATAAAAAATGTTGTGCCACTAATTTAGGAATATGTCACATAATATTTTAGGCAAAGAGAAGCACGTTCTGATGAGTGACCAGAGAAGAAGCTGATCATAATTTGAAAAACAGGTTCAAACATCAATATTCCAGTCAACCAGAAGATGTCACTATTGCGCATAGAATGTCCAAAAGAGGAAAAGGCCAATAACTTTTGTATAACTCCACTGTGTCTCTCCTAATCTTGCTAAATTTCCTCTGGAGTTCAGTGAAAGAAAACACTGGGGTGAAGCATTGTCTTCAAGTTGACAGGCTCTGAAAAATTACTACATTCATTGGACGGGCACGCCAGTCACACACCCACATCTTTTCATTTGAAAAAAAAATTAAGCTACATTGGCAGAAAAATTCCACCTCAATTAATAATCTTGTATGGTGCTAACTGGAAGTTAATAACTGCACAATATATCTGTTTTGCTTGTACCAGGATTGTGTCTATCATAAGTGACTTTAGTAGCTATCAATTAAGAAAAATCAGACTGTTTTGCAAATGCCTGTGATTAAAGTAATAGCTCATTTAAAGCAGAGAAAATAAGCTGCCAAAATATACATTTGAGCTTAAGATTAATGGGTGTCATGAATAGAATACTTTCTTAAACAATACTCTTGTCTATTAAATTAGAGTTCTTTTTACAATGAAAGCGCGATTGACATCTCTGTACCTGGTGTTATAAGAAATGTTGTAAGTGAAGTTTACTTTAATCCTTGCAAAGCTATTTTCCTGTTTAGGCAAGGGACCAAAGTTGGTGGGGAAGCTTGTCCTAGGTGAAGAACTTTCCTTGACATACTTATTTAAGGAGCAAACACTGAAGGCAGGCAGTAGATATGAATCAGATCCCAGGTGCCAGAAAGGCTTGAATAGAAAGGTACGTGTGGTCTCAACAGCTGGGCTTAATTCAGGTCACTGGCTGGTTTGACAGGCAGGATATCAAAGGCAAGGCAATTAGGCCACATCAAGAATATTTTCCACTGAGTTATGTATTTATTTTTCAAGAAATGCTGTGTTATTTTGCCCTTCTCTTTATTTAGACTGACATGGAAGTCTACCGTGAGTACATGCATTTATACATTGAGAAAGGATGATTTGTGTCTCTAAATTTCAAAAGTGATCCCTTCTCTGGTTTAGTTAATGAAGGCAATCATCTATTCGTTTTTAATAAAAATTTTAATTTATTGGCTGTTTATATTTAGCTCATGCTTACCAAGTACTTTCTAGGTACCTAGTACCATTCCAAGTACTTTACATGGATTACAAATTAACAAATCTGTGAGCGAGGTTCTATATTATTATTATTATTATTATTCGTATTTTACATCTGGGGAAATTGAAATACAGATAGGGTTTGTAAATTATCCAACATTATGCTAAAGACAGGCAAAATTGGCATTCAAATTCAGAAAGTCTGGCATTAGAGAGTCGTTTTAACCACACTGTTCCATATTGCTTCTCTGAAATGCATGAAATTCACCATTTAGTTGTAGTTACTACTCTGTTACAAAATTTGTTTCAGTTTTCTACTGAATATTAAGAGCAGGTAGAAAGTTTTCAAGATCCTCTCTTACCTACCAAGATGGACTGAAAAAATCAATCCTATTAATACCTAGGCACTGATTTTGTTTTTTCTCTTTGTCTTAATCTATCTTAAATATTCAGAAGAGCCAGGGAACATTTAACTTTACTTCAGTATATAACTTCTTATTTTTTAAAAAAGATCATTATTAGTGAAAAATCCTTAGAACTTAAAGGTCTTTGAATTGTGATCTCATTATCTAAAAAGGTGAGGGATTTGACCTACTTTCTTTTCTACTTTTATGAATGATGGTTGTCCATTTGGAAGGCTGGGGTTACAGTGAATATTTTAGTCGTAGAAAACTTCAAAACTTATTGACCCATGTATGCTTACAGTGTATAACCCAGAATCTAACATAACAGTAGAGGCTTGATCAGTTTAAAGCTGAATTCAAAACAATGCATTCTAACATGTATTTCTACATAGAATTTTTATGGTAAAGAGAAGAGAAACACATTAAAGTAAATATCTGTGCTAATTTTTTTATGGGTTATTGATTTCAACAACTCAGAAATCTTTTGAGATTTCTAGAGATTAGAGGTAATAAAAATTTATTAACACAAGGAAAAAGGATGCAATAGATTTTGTACTGACAAATAAAATAGAGATTTCCAGATGATAAGATCATCTTGAACCACCCAGAACCATTGTGAACCACAGGTGTTTGCTTGAGCCATTTGCTTCATTTACATATAATGACTTTGAGTATGTGTGATAGGAAAATACCAAATCAGAATGTTTTAGTTCTTATAAAATTTATTCACTGATGGATTAATGCCCTTTTGAATAAATATATCTGTGGAAAAATATTTATTGGTCACCTTACTATCAGGTTAACAACTTAAAGGGATCTATCTATCTATCTATCCATCTTTATCTATCAATAATCTATCTATCAATCTATCAATCTATCAATCATCTATTATCTATCATCTATCTATCTATTATCTATCAATCATCTATCTATCTATCTATCTATCATCTATCTATCTATCATCTATCTACAGGAAAAGTCCTGGCCTTATGAATTATGTTTATTTCTATCTTGAAAATTTATAGGGTGTATGATTCCTCTTACTTCTTATTTCTGTCCTTAGAGTGGATAATCTTGGCTAAGGAAGGAGTCTAGCTCCCTAAGGATGTAAATTATATCTGTATATTCATATGTCTGTGGATCTTTGAGAGTAGAAGGCATAGTTCAAGGGGAAAGAAGATAAAGCTAGATAATTATACAATCAGATCTTAATGCTTTTGGGGAAGAAAGAAAGCTTGCTAAAGACTGCAGAGACTGGGGAACACTCCCTGGGTGATGGAAAGGGGGAGCTTAAGCTTGGTCTTGAAAATCCATAAATCTCAAAAAGAAGAAACAGCCAAAGGTGCCTTCCAGACAGAGGCAAAGGAAGAGAGGCAGAGACAAGGGAGAAGTCATGTTAGGTGAGTCTGGCTATATCAAAAGTTCTGGGCAATAACTTTTGGTTGAATCAGTGCAAACCAATTTCTTTTAGTAGAATTCTTAGCGAATACATCACATTGGCAATTAATAGCCTTGGGTTCAATAATTTAATATTTATTCCAATTTGATAACATGAAAAGGAAATGTTTATTTCGCTCTTCCATAGAAAAAGTATATGTTATATATATTTCCTACCAATTAAATTAAATTAATATTTTACTTTGATATGTGTGTTCAACATACATAGTTCCAATATTTCTAGGATCAAATTTGCTCTGAAGTAGAATCCAAAGAACCATTGTGTCTCAGGAATTGATAAGATTAATCTATATCAAGGATGCTGAAGGAGATATAAATATGATTATGAAATGTGAAAATGTTTGCAAAATTTTACTGAAAATGGGATTCAATTAATTTAATCTTTTTAAAAAATACTGTAATGACAAAAATAATATCATCCTCTGAATGTAAAAGTCCTGTTATAAAAATGAATTAATCTAGGAAGTGGAACACTAATTTTGAATTCTAACATGAAATTTAATATTTATCTTACTTTTAAAAATAGGGAACTGTTCCAATATTATTTCATGGTGACATACTTAGAAATATGCATGATGGAAGTAATTTTTGATAAAGTACTTGTCACAGTTCACTTATAAATACCAAATAATGATTAGTTGATATATTGAAATCATTTTGAAATGGTGACCATAACACAATAAAAATTTTTGCCAAAATAATTGTAAGATTCTAGAATGGATATTTTTTCAATGCAGTAAAAAATTGTCTAGATCTCAAAGACAGATTTTAACAAAATATTTTTCTTTGATAGTACTCAATAAAACTTGGTTATCTGGATGCTTAGATGAGAGCTGTGATGAAGGTTATAAAATGCCACATTCTGAGAAATTTGGATAATTTATCCCAGTTTAATTATGATTATATGCAAGGATGATTTTAAATGTATTTTACTTACTAAATATTGATAGAAAATTGAATATACAAAAACTTTTTTCAACATGCAATCAAGAATCATTCTTCACTTTAAGGTAATTGCTGTGCTAAGTCACAGAAACAATTCTATCAAATTATACTGTACTTAAGGCTCTCTGATGGCTGCTCAACATTAGCTGCTCTGGCAATTACAGGAAGTATACTCAGTGTTGCAGTGTGTTTCAGGGACTATTGCAGTTCCTTCATGTTTAGCAGTCATACCAACAGAGACTTGGTAGGACCAGAAATGAAAATTAGACCACCATTTTTTGGAGAAATATAAAAAGGGTTATTAGGAATTTTGTCCACTGTGATAGCATCACTAGAGTAAGCCTACTATCAATATAAATATGGCAGCCAGTCTTCTCAAATGTAGCTTATTCTCTTCTCCAACGAATTCAGATGGTTGGGGGTGGATAGTATACAGTTTATATCTGTTCTCACATTTAAATATTCTTGTGGCTTCTATCTTTTCTTGTGTTTAATTACTTTCCCTAATCACATGGCTGTATTTTTTATGTTTACAGTATATAGAAATTCTGAAGAAAGTTATTGAATTTGCCTTTTGTCAACAGTTCCCTGGAAGAACAAAAACATATATACAAGCTTATAAGCATGCCTTTCTTCTATGAAGTCATTTACTCAATTTTTACTGAAAATAAAAAGTTAAAACTACTTCAATTTTGAGATAGCCTAATTGCCGGGGCCAAAGGTGAATCCAAAGTTTCTTCGGCTGTTTGACAAAGTCACAGCAGAAGGAGGCTTGTCGCAGAGCAGACATCCTCTAATGGCAGCTAGCTTGTTGGTGACCTTACTATTAATGTTAATAATTGTGGGATTGGTGACGGGAATTGTAGGACTTATGCCAAAAACTCAATTTACGCAGAATGACTTGAATACAGGCAAAATGCAGGAAAGCTGTTGTTCCCAGTATAAAACTAATTTACAGGAAAAGGGAGTTAAACCAGATAATGAGTACTGCCCACCAATTTGTAAAATATTAGTTAGTGCTCAGAATGATTCGGTGACTGGGCATAAGCAAAGACCTGCTGTACCAA
>PVJS01062987.1:0-10596 GCA_004027185.1 Glis glis | reverse complement strand
TGGTGGCACACGCTTGTAATCCCAGTACTTGGGAGGCGGAGACCAGAGGATCCAGTTTCGCGGCCAGCCTCAGCTACTCAGTGAGGCCCTCTGCAACTTCGTGAGACCCAGTTTCAAAATAAAGTACAAAAAATAGGGCTGGGGGTGGAGCTAGGAGGTAGAACGCCCCTGGGTTCAACCCCTGGTACCGCAAAAAAAAAAAAAAAGCTGAAGTTATATATAATTTAGGATTTTATTTGTATATATTTTGTAAGAAACTTACATATGCCCCATTTGAGGTAAAGAGAGAGAATTAAAAGGAATAATTTAGCTTCTATTAATGAAGTGCTTTAAAAAAGAACATTAATTCTTTTCAATATACTGCAGAAAAGAGTATTGCAAAACAATACAAGGAAAAACATAATGAGAATAGTGGTCAATATATATATGTAATTCGACAAGTACAAAATTGCTTATTCTACTAGTCTTTTATTCTAAATATCCATGTACTTTTTCTTGATCACTACCATTGTTTTTTTAATAAAATTCCAACAATTCATAAATGGAGAGTAAGTTCAGTTTCTTTAAAATTGCAATTGAAACTCAATCGAAGAAAAGGTATTTTAAAATGTGAAGGCCTTTTTTTAAATTGAACTTTGGGATTTGGCTGGATTTATTTTTAATTTACAGGTATTGACCCTGTAACAATTGAGTTAAATTACACCAAGATAAAGATAATCTCCAGGTGGGGAGGAACAAATGGCGGAGGCGAGCTTTAAATGCTTCCTGATCTGCTTCTTCAAAGTGCAGTCCGGGAGGTGATATATAGATCACTTTTCCTAATGGTTGATAATGCTGAAATTTGAGAATACCACTCCCCCAAGTTTAGAGCAAGAGTTTGTTGAATTCCTCGTGTACTTCCCTAATCACAGGAGGGCATCTGATAAATAGGAAATGGATCTTTACCCCAAAAGACTTCATTCTCAGAGGTTTTATCGCAAATATGCACAAAAATACTTTGGATTCCAGAGCCAAGTGCTCAGTTGGCAAATTCAAAATTGAAATAGAAGTGTAGAAAAAGGCCAGTGAGAGGGCATAAGACCCACACAACCCGTTCACCACCTCTGACCTCAAGATAAGAAGTCCCTAGTTCTTACAATGCTCACTGTAAACAATCATATTAAGAACTTAGCCACAAAAGGTGACAGCACTTTCTAAAGTGGCCCGAGACTGAAAATTTTTAAGTACCACTAGAAGATACAAGTCCGCCCACTAGAAAACGCCACTACAACAATGGCAGGATTACTCACCATATGAGGAAATTCCGTAGGGCTGTCCTGGCTGTGGGTACGTGGCGTACGCTGTAGCTTGTTGCATTCCTGTGGTAAACTGTGTTTGCCCATACGCAGCCATAGTTTGTGAGGAAGGGGTAGGGAGAATATGTGGGTATGGTCTGCTATTTGTCAGAAATGACAGAAAATAGAAAGCCCATGCATTAGATGGAAACATGCAAGGTCACCGATTAACAACCACATCACAAATTCCAGTTACAGCATGTATCTTCGAGTAAAACGTTCAACATAATGGATTAAGCACTGAGATACTTCAGTGTCTTTACTAGGCGATACTCAGATATAAATCTGTGTAAACATATTTAAGATTCCAAGAAACGTACTTTCATTTCAATCAGGAGGTAACATGTGGGCACAGACATGACTTGGAATAAGGTAAAAGTCTACCCGGAAATATTATTTATTGATTAAGAGAAAATATATCTTACTTGGAAGGATAAATCTGTGGTGGAGAGAACTGGTGAGCTGGTCTTGGACTAAAGCTGCTGCTCCCAACTGCTAAGGAAAAAAACAAAACAAAACAATGCACAGTAATCCAGGAAAAATACAAAATATAAGTAGGAAGCATTGATGTATTTTGAACTATGGCTTTGCCATATGAAATCTCAGATAGTTGTTCTAGAAATGGCAGTTTTCTATGGTTCTAGCTCATGGGAAGTTTAACTACAAAAAGGAACCCTTAAGAACTCATCTTCGGTGACTCTAATTTTAGGTGAACTGTTAGAAAACACAGTTGCAATCTTAAACACCTGTCAGCATGCTGTGATGGTTTTCACAGGGGCAATGCTTTGAGGGTACAAGGAGTCCTGGCCACCTTCTGGAAGGACATGCTGAAGGGGAGGTGCCAAGTTGAATTGCAGGGTTGGGCAGGAACGTGAAAGGTCATCTGGCCTATTGTCTGTGCTCAATGGGAACACACAAACCCCAGCCTGTATTACCAAGAAACATGGCCTAATCTTCTCAGGTGAGTAGAAATAAGATAGATCCTCATTTGCCTGCATTGATTTAGCAACGTTTTTTGGTAAAAATGCATTCCTATAGCTATTTAAATTTCTCATGTTGCAAGCTGAGCCTGTTTTTTCTTGTGCTGATCCGGGTGTCCCTTTGCCTTTTAGTTATATATGTTCAACTTCAATGTTCAAGTGAAAAAGCTTTCCTTTTTTTTCTTTTAAAGAGGTATTTAAGCACTCAAGCAGAACTTAATTTTTTTAATCAGATTTACTTGATTCAATATGCTTCAGAAGTGCTCTAAACTCCTGTGACATGTTCTAACGCTCATTCTGAATTAAAAAAGCAAAAACCCATTTTAACTAGCATAGGCCTTACGATGGTAGTTCTCAGCTTCTTCTGTTATAATAATAATTTATATACAGGTGTGTGTATACACATATATATGCACACACACAAATGTAAAATACACACACACATAAAAAACTATATACACATATGTGCATTTATAAGTGTGTGTATATTTTTTTCTCAAACTCCCTAATCTTTACCTGGCTAAGATGGATATGCTTTGGGTAGAATTATTATAATACAGAATATATTTATTTCCTTCTTCCACTAATAGTCGCTGTCTTCAGGGGTTCTATTATTTATTAGCTGTATTCTACATTTAAACTCTTTCATATGGTTTCATACACTCGAAGTTTTATATATTTTTCTTGTCACATCAGGGCATTTATGCTTATTGCATGTAATTTTCCAGCTTGTGTTTAGGAGAGCAGTGGTGGAGTTGGACTAGAATCTCAACATCTATGAATAGTCCTTCCCAAGTAGAATAAAAAAGGCCAAACCCAGGGACAATAGAACAGATCTAGATTAGTCCTAGTGCTGTAAGCTGCCAGACTTCCACCATCTGGCTGTCAGCTTGGCAGAGACAGATGGTCTACACGGAAGAGATGGCAGGGAAATCCAGCCGGTCCCCCCACTCTGGTCTTTTAGTATATACTGAGTCACTACTTGGTTCCAGGAGCCATGCAAGGTGCTGCAGATGCAAAGACAAGCTCTGTCCTTCCCACGTGGGAAGGCTGACACTTAAGTAGCCATGGGAGGATTAGTTAAATACTGCATGTTATAGAAGGGAAGGATTACTGAGAGAACTCTTGGAGTACAAGGAGTAATATCTGCCCTGGACAATCACAGTTAATGCAATATCACCTGGTGATGGAAGTCACACGAGACCCTTTTATTCTCTTCAAGCTCTATACCTATGTTTTCCAAATTGTGGGTCATGGCATATGAAAAGTTCATAAACTCAATTGGTTGCACCCAGTGATTTTTAACAAATAAAACATGGGTGTTTATTATTCAGGGTACATTCTATGAAGCTTGGGTTTACTGTATATGCTTAGTGTGTGTGTATATAAATGAAAAATGAGATTTGGGAGGCTGCAGATTGTAGTAATTAGGCACAGGTTCTGGAATCAGAATTGAATTTCAGCCCAGATTCAAAGCCTACTTCTTACATATGGTCTTAAGTTATTCCCTCTGAGCCTCAATGTTCTCTCTTGTAAAACAATGACCATAGTGCTACCTATACCTCCTAGGACTGTTTGTAAAGACTAAATATTTATTTTCTCAGATTCTTACTTTCCTTCCCCCCCAAACTTGCCCTTCCTTCTGTATTTTAAACTCCCCAGTGGACAGGATCACCTCCTGTTCAGCAGAATGCTGAAAGGTGGCTTTCTTTGCCCTTATTTTCTATATGAGGGACTTGAGGCTGACAGCAGTAACATGTTCAAGAAAATAAATGGGAAAGTTGGTATTTGAACCCAGGTCCTACCAACTGTTTCCACCAAAACATACCATCCTCTGACCTCCTACATAAAAACTAATCTCAAAATCATCTCACTCCTTTCTCCCATCCCAAATCTAGAAATGGCCTGTTGATCCACCATTGCCTGCACATGCCATCCTACTCTCAGGACTCCAATCCTGGTTAAGTCCTCACCATGCCTCACCTGGACCACTGTGGCAGCCATATGGCTACGTGCCTGTGTTCCACCCACTCAGGGCTGGCCACCTGCCACCCTCTGAGCCTCACTCACTACTGCCAGCATGGCGATCATTCCTAGGTGGAAACCTCTTCACAACCATTCTCTAGCTCACAAACTTTCAATGACTCACATTATCCCTAGGATAAATTCTAAATGCCTTGGCATTTAGAAACCTGGGAGATTCAGGCTTCGACTCCCTCTTGGGTGTAGCACTGTGCAGCCAACCTGAATTTCAGGGCTCCTGTACATGTCCTGCATTCTTAGGTCTGTTTTGATTGTTCTTAGTACTAGACCCTTGCGCCTTGATGTTCTTTCTTGCGCCTGACAAACACTCCACCATGGAGACTAGAATGTCACTTTCTCTAGAATAATCTCTCCCTTCTCTGTACTTTCTTGGAACATTACAGATATTAGCAATGTAGCATGCACTATATTTCATTACGCTTAGCATATTTAGTGTATAGATGATAGTTTCTTCAGCTAACCATGAGCTTCTGGTTCAAAGGTGTTTCTTACCCACCTTTGTTTCCTCAGCACCTGACAGTCAGGGCCTGGCACAGGGTAAGTAATCGATAAATTACTTTGCATAATATACATGTAATAAGAATATGAGATATAAGTCATAGCAAAGTAGGTTTTAAAGACCATAATGACTTCAAGTATGGTCCAATTATTTTAGGATATATAAAAACATACATAATAAACCTGATCCAGCTCTTTGGCAGTATAAATAGGAGTCAGTAGCATTCCTTATAAAATAAATGTGAAGAACACATGATATGGGCTCGCTGCTACTTACCTAATTAGGTGCACTGAAAATTGCTATTTCAACTGCCATATCTGCTGGATTTCTCTAAGTCCAAATCCCTGCAGTCTCTGCATCACCGGCAGGCCAAAATCTACCATGTTATACCTCAAGCACTTCCCTCCTTAATGGCCTAAAACACTTTCAACTTTTTAAATAGTAATCCAGGAATTAAGATTATTTTTAATTTCCTGGGACCAGAATAATCCACAACAAAGGGAATGTCCCCAGATCATGTATCAAGGTAAATAAAACAGTCATCTTACCATTAGCAAACTCCAAATTATATGTGCCACAGAGCCCGGGGAGCATGCAGATAACCAGTATCTCCCTACCTGTGATATAGCACATTCATTTCCAATTATTCCATTCTTTTTCCTACTTCTAACATACAAATAAGCCCCCAAAATCTCATTGTACCAGTACCAAACAAACAAAAAAACAAAGTGAATAATAATCACAAGATTGAGAACCCCTTGGGAAGACCCACAGAAATCTCAAAATTAGCATGTTGTCAGTTCACTCATCCCCTGGACTTCCACCTTAACAATGTCACTATCCTTCAGCCATTTTGATAATATTAATGATAATATGTGAAATTATTATTGATGTTATGTGCACATGTGAAACTATCAATGGCAATCTCAATATTATGTATGAGGAAGGGGGGGAGTGGAGAGGGAGCCTGGAGGAAAGCTCACCAAGTCCTGTATATATGTATGACCCTATGACTCTGAACTATATTATGATGTGAGACTACAATGCACCAATAAAAGTATATTTAAAAAAGTCCCTCAGCCAGACAACCAGGTCAAAAGCTGAGGAGTAAGTTCTGATTCTTCTCTTTCCCTCATACTCACATACCCTTTCATCTAAGTTCAGCCAGCTCTGCCTCCAAAATAAATCCCAAATCTGACAGCTTCTCACTTCTTCTCATCTGTAACTCTGTTCCGATTTCCAACACCACAGAAACCAGAGGAAGCACCTCTTGTATCTCCCACTGCAGGGGATATAACTGAAGGACAGCCCAGCAGCCACGCTCTGAAATCCACCCATACGAACACAAGGGCTGCCATTGGCCAGCCCTTGCAAGAGCTGGCCAACGGCAGTGCACTGGGGACAGGAAGACAGGCTTATCCTGGGAGACCTACAACTCTTCTACCAGCCTTGCTGAAATGTCATTAGACTGCAAGTCAACCTAGGACGCCTCCACTTAACCTCACTCCCTTCCCTCCTCCACTTCTTTCTCCTAATAAAATCCTGGCACATTTAATCCTGCCTCGGTGGCTCTTGTAGGATGAGATGAGGTAACATGGACATCATTTTTCTGGGCCAGGTAAAAGCTGGTCTACTTGCTGCCACCTGCCCCTTTCCAGTGCATGACCCCAGCCAGCCTCTTCCATGCAACAGTGATCCCATCATGCCACAACACACCTCCCGCTCAACTCCAAGCCCATCGCTGTCCTCAACCCAAACTTAATCTCTCCCTTCACTAGGATCTCTGGTCTTGTGGCCCCTCCCAAGAGGCCTCCCCTTGAACAGATCCCCATCCACTCTTCCACTGTGTTCTTTGATCAGCTTTTACTTTCTTTTTTTTTTTTTTGCAGTACCGGGGATTGAACCCAGGGACATTTTACCTTCGCGCTACACCCCCGGCTCTATTTTTTATACTTTATTTTGAAACCTGGTCTCATGAAGTTGCGGAGAGCCTCACTAAGTAGCTGAGGCTGGCCGCGAACCTGGATCCTCCGGTCTCCGCCTCCCAAGTACTGGGATTACAAGTGTGCGCCACCACGCCGGCCTCCAGCTTTTACTTTCTCCAGTGCACTTTTCATGGGACAATTCACATACACTGACTCACTGCTCATCTTTGCGTTATCTGTCCCTCCCATAAGAATGAAAGCTCCACTAGGGCAGGGACTCAGCCACCTTTCCACTGTTCCATTCCCACTGAGTAGAACACTGCATGGCCCATAGTAGATGCTTAACAAATAACTGTTGAACGAATGAATCAGACCCACAAAGTTATGTCATTTTATGACCTTTTAAAAATAAAGAAACCATATTTGTCACCCATGATAGTTTTTTTTCTCTTCCAGAAGCATTCCTGTTCCTATTTTCAAATATTACCAAATATCTACTTTAGATGATCAATATCACCAACTGGCATTTTACTAAATAACAAATTAAGACTTTGTGGAAATCACAGAAGTGGCAGGTGAAGACATCACAAACACATTATTTTCAATCCCTCTTGGCTCTTAAAATTTAAATCCTTAAAATATTGATTTTCATTGGTAAAGAGTAAACGAGCAAAATATTACCCTGTTTTAAAAACATGATAAACAACCTTGCAATTTTCAATTCAGCCACATGCTTTGGAAAACTAACCAAGTCTCCTCCAGTCTCCTCACACCAGGACACTTGACGGGCTCCCTGGAGAAGAGGGGGCCTTATGGCCTTCTTAGTGCTTTCGAATGCTACAGTTCCTTGAAAAACAGATGTGGAGCTGCTACCTCCAACACCGGGGTGGCTCCATTTCTTCTTTTCCTTGCTGTCTCTTTTCTAAAGACACTAAGAATAGTTGGGAGGGGCATTTTCAAGTGCATGTGAATTTTAAGCCTTCAAAGACAAGGAAGTAGGAAAGGTGGCCACAGGGGAAAGATCAACTTGGTCTTGGAGGTTTGGAGAGTTCGATAGCAAACCCAAAGCCCTGTTCACAGCCATTCCAATGTGCCTTGATTTTTTTATCTTTACTCACTGAAAGGAGAGCAGGGAGGGAGAGGGAGAGGGAGGGAGCGAGGGAAAGTGTAAAAGACAATAAAAGAATATGCAACTTCATGGTGCTCTGTGCTTCCTACGCCTTGACCCAACTCAGACCAACCAATTCCTTCTTGTGTGTTCAACACAGAGAAGTAGTCTATGTAAAGCACGATCCTTTCTATCTTCAGCCACTTTACCAAACCAACTCTCTACTTTCATCTCAGCTGTTTTCCAAGGCTCTTGCTTCTTCTGCATATCTGTTCCAAATGAAGGCTGCATATTATCTCAGATTTCAGATTTCACAAAGGCCCTGGAAAACATGTCACTGCTGCTGTTTCCTGCTCTCCTGAAAAAAAAAGTTCCTTCCCTGAAGTCCTTGAGGGCTCCTCAACACTTCCATGATCGACCCACCTCCCAGACAGTGCCTTGTATTTATCAAAACTTTAGTATTTGTTAGCATCTCTTCATGAGCCCCAAAGTTATCCTGTTATACACCCAACACTTTCCTCATTCACTCTGGCTTTCTACTTTAATCAAGCTCAAACCATCTCCTGATCTCTTCCCCATTCCATGGTCTCAAGTCACAAGCACATTGGCTAATTCATTCATTTACTTAGCAAACATTTGCTGAGCATCTCCTATGTGCTCAGTACCATGATGGTCACTGGGACTCTAAGTGTGGATAATACAAACAGAATCTCTGTTCTCATGAGGATATAGCTTAGCAGGAAGATAGACACTGACAAATAATTTAAAAAGTAGCAATGAAGGTTACAGAAGGGAAGTACGGAGAATTAACTATAGAAACACATGGTGGAGACCTTGGTGAATTTTGAGATTAAGGAATATCATTCTCTTTCCAAAATTTTCATTCTTTTGTTCTCATTTTGTGTTCTCCAACCTCATCAAGAGATGCAGGACCTCTGACATCCTTACCTCAAATTATTAGTCCCCATCTTTTCTGTCTATACTGGACACATGAATAATTATTTTAAACCATTCTTTTATGGATACTCTCAAATTCTCTTACCTCACTCTCTCTCCCACCCTCCCTGGCAAGTCTTCAGCCCTGAAGTAAACCAAATGTCTTTTTTCCTAGGCTGCAAAGCCCTTGTTGAGAAGAATCACTTCATCATAAAGCCTCCACGTTCAACAGCTCCAGCACTGTTTGGACCTGTGTCTCTACTATCAATCCCCTTTGATGTTTCTAAGCAGCCTCCTGCCTCCCCATGCTACACAGCACCTGTTTCAACGTTGTCCAACTCTCCAGGCTCACAAGCCGATCACTACTCTCATTCTGAGCCACTTCGAGGAAAAAGCAGAAGTCACCACTAATTCATTCACAGTGAGATCATCAAGTGAATATGAGTGCCTTATATGTGCCAGGTACTGTTTTAGGTACTGGAGATACAGAAGTGAACCAAACAAGACAAATCCCCTGCCCTCGTCAGTTTTTGCTTTGGTAGCGTGAGTCTAGTAATAAATTTAATGTACAAGTAAGTGAAGTTATTAGTGAGAGGAAAGGGTGGGAGGATCCCGCCTGCTGGAGCAGAGGCATGAGGAGAGTTGGGCGACACTGAGTAGGTGCTCAGGGTGGGCCTCGGGCAGAAGGTGAGATGCGAGCACAGAATGGAGGGCAGTGAGGGTGTTAGGCCAGCACATGGGGAAGGGACGGCCAGCAGCCTGGCCCTGTGCTGGGAGCCCATTCAGAATGGCAGAGCACTGTGGTAAGGAAGGGATGTGGGCAGCAGGCCAGACGCCAGGGCCAGATGGTGGGGCACCTGTGGGCTTTCCGAGGAATCACACAGGAATCCCCTAACGTGTTGCTCCCTCCTCTGTGCCAAACTGTTCCGCATTACCTTCTACCGCAGCTCCTGTGATGTTTCAGTGTGAGACTTACTCTTTTTCTAGGAGGATCCAGTACTGTTTTGGACTGAAGCTGTTGCTGCTCCATCAGGGACTTTCCTTGTCAATCATCCATAAAGTCTGTGCTCGCAGCATAAAGCCCCTCACCTTCTCACTGTCAACCCTGTGTCTACTGGGCTGCTTTCCTCTTCCCCTCCTTTTATCATTGTGGACTTGAGGGCTCTTTCTCTCTACCTTTCCTTGTTCTTTAAGTCACCCATCATCCAATAAACGTTATGAGCACATGCTGGGTGCTCAGAACTATGTTGGAGACACAGAAGTGGGACGTTATAGCTGAGCGTGGTGGCGCACGCTTGTAATCCCAGTACTTTGGGAGGCGGAGACCGGAGGATCCGGGTTCGCGGCCAGCCTCAGCTCGCTCTCTCTCTCTCTCTCTCTCTCTCTCTCTACCTAGTGAGGCCCTCCGCAACTTCGTGAGACCCGGTTTCAAAATAAAGTATAAAAAATAGGGCCGGGGGTAGAACGCCCCTGGGTTCAATCCCTGGTACCGGAAAAAAAAAAAAAGAAGTGGGACGTGATCCAGTTGGGAAAATGGTAGTTAAGCCCACCTGCCCACTAAAACTGCTATAGGCTACATCCATTGGAGCTTCTCTATCTCCCTCTCTTTTTTTACTTTGTCTTGACTGGAGACTTGCAGACAAGTTACATCTTCAGGTGCATGACACCTCACACTCAATGTGCCCAAACTGAGGTCACCATCTTTCTTCGTCGATCATGCTCCTCGTCCAGTCCCTAGTTCTTTTTTTTTTTTTTTTTTTTTTTTTTTTTT
>PVJS01062986.1:0-10596 GCA_004027185.1 Glis glis | reverse complement strand
GCCGGGCGTGGTGGCGCACGCTTGTAATCCCAGTACTTTGGGAGGCGGAGACCGGAGGATCCAGGTTCGCGGCCAGCCTCAGCTCTCACTCTCTCTGTCTGTCTGTCTGTCTGTCTCTCCCTCTCTCTCTCTCTCTCTCTCCTTAGTGAGGTCCTCCGCAACTTCGTGAGACCCGGTTTCAAAATAAAGCATAAAAAAATAGGGCCGGGGGCGTAGCGCGGAGGTAGAATGCCCCTGTGTTCAATCCCCGGTACCGCAAAAAAAAAAAAAAAAAAAAAGCACCTTTTAAAGCCGTCAGTACCTGGCCATATCCATATGCAAATATCTAATAAGCATAGCTGTCTATTAAGATGAAAATAAAGGAACCCAGAAAAAGAAATAATTTAAGAAAAATTTCCAGAGCCAAAATACAGCAAGATGTTTTCAGATTAGAAGGGGCTTACAATGATGAGCCAGGTACTGTCTGTTATTTCACAATATTATTATGAATATGAGTTAATATTACTGTAGTATTATACCTATTACATATTGTACATTAAAGGGAAGCATTTAGTCTCCACTTTTCCACTCAAATCTCCAGGAGGGAAAAGTGTAAGATGGATACTTTTGCTTTCTCTCTACCCCTTCATTCTGTCCTGACTGGTGATTTTGGGAGGAAGACCTTATTGGCTCAATACCTTCCTGTGAATGTTCTCTGTGGTTTGTCTCTTTCACAGAGGCTGCATTTCTAGTCAGCTCTTCACTGAATGGTAAGCACAAGAAGTTGACTCTGCCCCTACTGGGGGAGAACTAACATCAGTGGTTACCCTAACTACTGATAGAGTAAGTCTATCTAATTCAGGGGTTAAACATTAGAAAGTCCATTGAGCCACATAGCTGAAATTTTGTATGTCTATTTTTCTCAATCAGTTCCAAAGTAGTAAAAGGGAAGGAATGTTATTTCCTGCCTTCCTAAACCCAGTAATGCAGACTGTACTTATTTATTTTATAAAGGGCTATACTCTCCAGGACATTCTATTTTCTATACTTCAATCTCCTTCACATGGCCTTTAGAAAACACATTATCAACACCCAGAGTTTATTTTACTCACCCTCTTTCCTCTGGTTATTTACAATTAGGATGCCCTAGCATATGCAGCATGTAGCATAAGTACTCTAACTCACTGAATGTGAGCTAATCAAAAGTGCTTTAAATTCAAGACTTCACATAACAATAGAACCCACGCTCATCACTTACCTACCTCAATTCTGTGAACATGGAACTCTTTATAGAAACCCATCTTTGTATTTTTACATGTTAATCACTGTGTCTGCCTGGCCCTGGCCCCTCCTCAGCTATGTTTGAAACCATTCCACAGGGAATGTACCATAGATGAGCAACTCACCTTTTAACAGTCAGAATTTAACGCATACCTGGGTCAGATTTCCTCTAACAGAAATGTGAACATAGAAATGACTTCTGGTTAAATAAGGCAGAATGATGACATACTTGTCTCAAAATCCCATTCAAACAAAAGCAAAGGATTTTTTTCAAGTGTCATACATCCTCAAAGGTGATGGGAATGAAATGAAAATTATCAATCAAATTTTCAGAATAATAAGAACATGAATTAGCCCATAAGAGAAGACTAAAATATAAAATGGCTGGGGGAAGAGGAAGCACAGACAATAAAGAAATAGGAAACCCCCCCTTTCCCATTTAGGATTTAGATGAAATCAACAGTTACTCTGAGAAAGGGCATAGGATACTCATGCAAATAGGGAGATTGGTGGAAAATCTTTATAGAGATAATTAGACCTTTTCCCCCCTTCAGAATAGCTAGGCAACTACTTTCCCTCTCAAAATGTTATCAGTCTGGGGCTCTGGGTGTGGCTCAGTTGGAAGTGCTCTTTCCTAATTACCAAGGGTTGATGCCCTGAATTGTAAACAACAACAAAAACCTAACAAATGGTTATCAGCCTGAAGGTTAATCTACAAAGGCACATTATAGCCAAGTGTAAGAGTCCACACCAAAGCAGATTAAGTCAAAGTCTTCAGGGTAAATAGTGAAATCTCCCTCCAGAGCCATTCCCCTCCTGTGTCTTCTTTCCCCAACTCAGCCATACAAACAAATATACTCCAGCCACCTAGGAATATGATTGAAGCACTCCTTTATGGAAAAAAAATGTTTGATCTCTGAAAAAAACTCCAGATAAGTGACTTTATTCAAATGTAAATGGACAGTTAAGTAATTTAGATATTTGAGAAATGAGAAAAACAAACATTAATAAGTATCTCAGAAGAAACACAGACAATCCAAGAAGGAAAAAAAAAATACCTATAAACAGTATTGAATCCATGAAACAAGAATAGGAACAGGATACTATATAAAAGAAACACTTGAGGAAAAATAAATATGTAAAACCATAATATAAAAAAATAAAGAACATTAGATCTCTCAACAGCAACACTGAAGTTAAAAGTCAATGTTACTGAGCTGGGTGTGATGGCACATGTCTGCAGTCCCAACTACTCAGGAGCCTGAGGCGGGAGGATGGCTTAAGCCCAGGAGTTCAGTACCAGCATGGGCAACAATAAGAGACTCTCTCAAAAGAAGGGGGGGGGAGGACAATCACAAAATGTTCAAAATTCTGAAGGATGATGGTTTTGAGCTTAAAACTCTTCACTCAATCAAACTCTCAGTCAAGTATTAGGGTACATTAAAAGTAATTTCAGACACATATGGCCTCAAAAAAATTTACCTTCTACATATGCTCTCAGAAAGTTACAGGAAGATACTCCATTAAAATGGAATAAATTTAAAAAGAAGCAAGCATGAAATCCAAGAATGGGAAACTAACACATTAGAGAAACAAGGAAATTCCCAGGATGATGGATGGTAACCATTCAGCAAGCCTAAGAACATCCTGTCCAGAATAGAGCAGGAAAATGAACGGCTCCAGGAAAAAACATTCACAGAAGAAATAAAACTAATAAGATTGTCCCACTGTTTGAACACACTATGTATTTCTGTTGAAGTGTTTGGAATAAATTTAAAGAAAGATACTGGACCAGGCATGGTGGTGCACCTTGTAATCCCAGTACTTGGGAGGCCTAGACAAGAGGATCATAGGTTCGCGGCCAGCCTCGGCTACTTTAAAAAAATCTCCTGTGAAAATACAACCTAAACAAGAAAGGAAATATAATCACTGTTAAACACCTGCCTCAGCTGTTACTATCTGCATATTGATAATACTGTAAACAATGAATACCAATTTAATAATAATTAAAGACAAAAATTGGGGAAAGTGTGCTGAGAAGTAAAAAAATTGAATTATCATCTTAAATACAATGAAATTGAGAAATATAAAAAACAGTTAAAAAAGATAGTAATATGAAACCACTATTCAGAATAGTGAAGATAAACACTGAAAGAAAAAGGTAAAAGATTTTAAGGTATGCATTAGAGTGAGGAGACTGACCTTTGTAGAAAAAATATTTTTTAAGATTAAGCCTAATGATGTATGTATTGCTCTGATAAGAAAATGTAAATTTAAAAGTAAACTCAAAAAACAAAATACAAAGACTACATGACAATTAACGAGGGAGCAAAGAGGTGAAAATATACCATTTATTATAATGTGGGACATGGAAGATCATGGATGTGAACAGTAAAAAGAGCAAACAAGTAAAATGTTAAGGATACTAGTTCCAAGCTGGGCGTGGTGGTGCATGCTTGTAATCCCAGTACTTGGGAGGCTGAGACCGGAGGATCCAGGTTCGCGGTCAGCCTCAGCTACTTAGTGAGGCCCTCTGCAACTTAGTGAGACCCTGTTTCAAAATAAAGAATAAAAGAAAATAGGGCTGGGGGTGTAGCTCGGAGGTAGAATGCCCCTGGGTTAAATCCCCAGTACCGCAAAAAAAAAAAAAAAGAAAGAATTCTAGTCCCAGTTCACAGGTATTAAGAATCTTTCAGTAATTCTTTGTTTTTTGCTTTTGTTATTTGAGTGATCACAGCCTTGTGACCAAAGATGCTTATTTAAAATACTTCACCCTTTATGAAAAATAATAAGTTTATTTCAAGCTTCAAAGTGTATTTTAAGGCTCCAACTTCTAAGACAGAACTTATTTTTTGATTTGCTTATAATCCTAAATATTTCATTAGTTTTTAAGTAGCTTTTAAGTACTATAAGTTACAATTATTCACAATGTAATTCCTTATTTCTAAATATAAACTTTTATATAAATTTTCTCCAATCCTCATAAAACCATGAAAAGTATTTGTATTTTCATTTTACATACTATGAAATTAAGACTTTCCAAGTGTTTTAATTAGTTTGCAGGAAGTCACAAAGAATTTGAACCCAAGTCTGTTGGATTCAGAAAGTCAATGCTGTTTCCCCTCAATTCCCCCTTGCCAAAGAGTGCATTCATTTATGTCTTCTCCAGGTTTGTGGTTTGTTTTAGGCTATGACTTTTGTTGCATAGAAATATAATTTTTTTTTTTGGCGGTACTGGGAATGGAACCTAGGGGCATTCTACCTCTGAGCTTTACCCCCAGCCCTATTTTTTATTCTTTATTTTGAAACAGGGTCTCACTAAGTTGCGGAGGGCCTCACTAACTAGCTGAGGCTGGCGGCGAACCCGGATTCTCTGGTCTCAGCCTTCTAAGTACTGGGATTACAAGTGTGCGCCACCACGCCTGGCAGAAATCTTAAATTTTATTAGTTATTTCTTTTATGGTTTCTGCTTTTTGCCTTAAGAATTATTTCTTTTACCTTTGGGTCTTAAAGGTATTCTTGTGTATTTCATTCTTAAAAATGTTAGTTTTGGCTGGGCGTGGTGGCGCACGCTTGTAATCCCAGTTCTTTGGGAGGCGGAGACCGGAGGATCCGGGTTTGCGGCCAGCCTCAGCTCTCGCGCTCGCATGCGCTCTCTCTCTCTCCCTCTCTCCTTAGTGAGGCCCTCTGCAACTTCGTGAGACCCGGTTTCAAAATAAAGTATAAAAAATAGGGCCAGGGGCATAACACGGAGGTAGAACGCCCCTGCGTTCAATCCCCAGTACCGCAAAAAAAAAAAGTTAGTTTTGCTATTTATATTATTTTAGTTTTATATTTTTTAGTATGAAAAGCAAACTGTCCCAGCACTATTTACCAAATATTTCCATCCTTTCCCCAGTGATCTGTAATGACTGTTTACTCATACATAAATTTCCATATATGAGTGGGGTGTCTAACCTTTTTTAAATACTTTTATTGGTGCATTATGTTTCACATCATAATGTAGTTCATATTGATAGTGACATACAAGCACACAGCACTTGGTGGGCTTTCCCCCACTCCCTTTCCACCCACCCACCTTTCCCGTACAGGGTATCGAGATTAACATTAGTATTCTCACATACATACATGTCAATGAAAGTGATTCCTTCACCGATCCTCTCCCCCCCTTTCCTTAGACCACCTCTCCCTGGCTCCAATGAAGTTTCTCCTCGATTATCTGAAGTCCCTCTGGCATCCCTATTACTCCCTAGCTTCTGCATATCAAAGAAAACATAGGACCCTTCACTTTCTTGACTGGGTAATTTCACTTAGCATAATGTTCTCCAGATCCATCCATTTTCCTGCAAATGACATTATTTTCTTCTTGATTGCTGAGTAGAATTCCACTGTGTATATATTCTATAGTTTTGCAATCCATTTCTTGATGGACACCTAGGTTGGTTCCAAAATTTGGCTATTATGAATTGTGCTGCTATGAACATGGATATGCATATATTACTGTAATTCTCTGATTTCAGTCCCTTTGGAAAGATACTCAGGAGTGGTATAGCTGGATCATATGGTGGATACATTCCCAGTTTTCTGAGGAATCTCCACACTGATCTCCATAGCGGCTGAACTAATTTGCAATCCCACCAACAGTGTAGAAGAGTTCCAATTTCCCCACATCCTCACCAGCATTTATTGTTTTTTGACTTCTTGATGATTGCCATTCTGATTGGGGTTAGATGGAATCTCAGTGTAGTTTTGATTTGCATGTCCTGGATTGCTAATGATGTTGAACATTTTTTCATGTATTTATTGGCCACTTGTATCTCTTCTTTTGTGAAGTGTCTGTTTAGTTCAGGTGCCCATTTCTTGATTTGGGTTGTTTTTTTAAGCATTGAGTCTTTTAAGTACTTTGTAAATTCTAGATATTAGTCCTCTATCAAAGGGGTAGCTGGCAAAGATCTCCTCCCATTCTGTAGGCTCTCTCTTTAGACTGTTGATGGTTCCTTTGATGAACAGAAGCTTTTTAGTTTAATTCCATCCCATTTATTAATTCTTGTTTTAATTTCCTAAGCTTTGGGGGTCTTATTGAGGAACTTTCTACCTGTGCCTATATGTTGAAGTGTTGGACCTATGCCCTCCCTTCTAATAATTTCAAAGTCTCTGGTCTAATATCCAGGTCTTTGATCCATCTCGAGTTGACTCTTGTGCAGGGTGAGAGGTAAGGACATAATTCCATTTTTCTACAAATGGATAACCAGTTTTCCCAATACCATTTGTTGAAAAGGTTGTCTTTTCTCCAACATATGTGTTTGGCACCTTTGTCGAAAATCAATTGGCTGTAAGTGTGTGGATTTGTTTTTGTATCTTCTGTTCCATTGGTCTATGTGTCTGTTTCTGTGCCAATACAGTGCTGTTTTTATTACTATAGCTCTGAAGTTTTTAACTTTCATTGGTCTATATATCAATCACTCAATAAAAGATTAATATCCCAAACCATGAAATCTTAGGAAAGGTTTAATTATAAGAAGGAATAGAATGTGGGAGGGCAGGTGGATGTCAACCAGATGTTTTCAAATATAGCTTGTTTTATAGATGTTACTTTTAGGAACATGTAAAATTTCATATCGAACAAAATATTGGGGAAACCCCTATAATTAAAAAATGAAGTGGAACAAGTAAACCCAACTGTCACTTGGGGCCGGCCTACTGCAAGTACCCTTAAGATAAAGAACCAATCAACAAATGAAAAATCTGTAAACTGTTTTCAGTAATTATATTGTTGGTGGAAGTATTGTCATCATTATTCTAAGACTGGTGTGGTGTTATGCAGAATAAACATGGGGATTATATGAATGTCCCTGAGAACTGATATATGAGATACAGAAGTATATAAAATTAAAACCTTGTAGTCTCGTTTTTTTGTTTGTTTTGTTTTGCAGTGCTAAGAACTGAACCCAGGGCCTAGTGCAAGCTAGGCAGGAACTCTACCACTAAAATAACACCCAGCCCAACCTTGCACTCTAATTAGAGTAAGAAATAGCAATATAAACACATGATGGATTTTATCTTTTAAATTTTAAAAAATGTTTATTTTCTAGGTCAGGTCCATTAGTGACCATAGCCAACCCAGGAGCAATGAACACCCCTACTGCCCAGTTTGTAGTCTCCAAATACAATTTCCCACTAAAAGAACAAGAGCATCCTGCAGAAAAAGCTATTTTGAGATCTGGACCAGGAAATATACAAGGTGAGCCTGGCATATCCTAACTTTCTGGCATTTTGAGATGGAAGAGCCATGTCAAGGACTTACGAGCTAACCTGAATATGTTCCTAGCAGCCCAAAACAGGTGAATAAATATCAACAAGGATAATAAATGCAATGGATTGAAACACAGAAAAATATGCATAAACCCATATTCAAAATAGTTCTAAAACAAAATAAACACTGTCAAAGTTATTTTTGGAGGAGTCTAAGAAACTAATCTCTATCAGGAAGTACATACTTTTTGGTTTTCTCTCCATATTTTATGATGCCAGCAACCATCAATGGCCATTGCCTTCATCCACTGATTCATTTAGAGGTTGTGAAACAGTGATATTCTATCATTTCTTCTTGATTTACTTTCATCCTTCTCAACTATTATTTAGGAATCCTGAGATACAGTTTATGAAAGTAAGGATACATTCTTGGATGTTGATTAGCAGAGACTAATTAATGAATTATATTGAAGTTTTCTGGATCCCAGTTCAAAAATATTTAAAATTTTTATATACTCAAAATGCCTAGTGTTCTAGACAATTCAAACTAATCAATTGTTTAAAAAAAGAACAAAATAAAAGAGACTGATTATATTTACAGGTCAAGAAATGTGCACACTGGTCAGGCGTGATAGCACACACCTGTAATCCCAGCACTTGGAACGCTGAGACAGGAGGATAGAAGGTTCATGGTCAGAAAAAAACTGGGCCCAAAGATATGAAGAGGTAATACATATAAAAAGATGTTTAACCTTACCTATAATTGGCCGAAGTCAAATTTAAATCAATAATACCATTTGATACCCATCATACTGGCCAAAATTGTAAAGTTTGATAATAACAGGTATTGATAAAAAAATAAGAAAACAAATACACTAGTATACAACTGGCAAAAATATAAACTGGTAAAACCAGTTTGGAAAGCAACTCTACAGTATCTAAAGTGAAATGTGCACATTCTATAAGATATAGCATTTCCAGTTTTAGGCCTGTACTCTAAAGCAGCTTTCATAGATGTAGACAAGGTGACATGTATAATGCCAATCATTATTCCCAAAAGCAATAAAGTAGGGAAAAAAACTAAATGTTGATCAATAGAAACAAATAAACTAAGATACATACAAAATCATAGTTAAGAAATAAAAACTTATGTCACATAAAAACATGTACACAAATGTTCATGGCTACTTTATTCACAATATCCCCAAATTGGAAACAATCCAAATGTCTTTCAGTGGTGGTTAAACAAATGGGAGAACATGGAATGATACTCAGCAATAAATAAGATCAAACTACTGATACATATAATTTGGCCAGCTCAAGGGAATTATGCTGAGTGAAAAAGCCAATCCCCAAAGGTTACATATTAGATTCCACTTATATAACATTCATGAGGTGACAAAATAATAGAGATAGGATATAAGTCACTATAATACATGGCCAATATATGCATATATCTCATAAGATTCTTGTAAGGATTAAATGAAGTAAATTGTGCCTGTCATAGTGCTCAGCACTGAGTAAACATCCAATAAAGGTAGGATGCTATTATTACTCAAATCTGCTAAGACAAAACAGGCTGTAACCGAGTGCCATGTTGTGGCTCCAGGACAAAATGCAATCTCCCTTAGTTAAGAGCGGGGCAAGACTAAGGGGCACCTCTCTGGGAAAGGACTCTTTGTGAAGGCATTTGTTTTTAATTTTCTCAATGTAGAGTTGAAAGGGTCCTTATAAATGGAAGAGTCAAGCTAAAGCCTTTGCCCCTTCCCACTGAAGATTTTAATTCTTTTCCTGCTATCCTAGCTCTCCAAGGTGAGGAAAAGTCATAAAAGAATCAGGAAAACTTCCATATATTATTGATATCATTCTCACATTTAATCAATTATGTCAAATATATTTCTGATATTACAGAAATATGTACAGTATAAGAGTGTATATCAAACCTGAATTACTCAATACAAAAGGAATAACTATCTGGATCACCTGTTTTGATATTTTTCTTATATTAAATGACACAAATTCTGTAATAGCTCCTTTTGTAAATAAATAAGATATTATTTATAAAGTTTACCAATCAATAAGTGAGTAATAAAGTGAGAGGCAATGTATACAAAAGTATTTCATAGGCAATCATCTATATAATTATATAATATCCACATTATTTGTGTTCAACTTGCCTTCCAAGAATTTTTATATTTTTTATTGTGCTAAAATACATACAACATAAAATTTATTATCTTAATCATTTTTAACTGTTTAGCTCCGTGGTACTTAGTACATCCACACCGCTGTGCAACCATCACCACCACCCATCTCCAGAAGTACCTAAAGGTTTTATGCCATCATTTCTTCTACCATTTCTATTACCTAGACAGGAAAAGAACTATGTGTCCATCACCTGGTGGTTACTGGGCTTAGAATTCTAATCTGTTTATCTTCCAATAAAATGTTACACTGTGTCCTTTGAAATACTGGATCATATCCACTTTAGGTTTTTCCTATCCCCCAAGTTAGAAGAGCATCTTTCAAAACAATGTGTAAAACTAGGATGATGGATGATGAATGTAGTCTACAACACATTCTAGTAAAGTAATAAGCTGTCTACACCAAGACCTTAAAGAGAAATCGCACTGTGCTCCTCAGAGCACATGATATCCAGCAATGGTATAAACCCCACTATACACTGCCCCTGAGTCACAAGGGACAAAGCTGATTCCCAAAGAAGAAATTTTAAACAGAAAGCAACCAAAAAATTAAAAAGAAATATAATTAAGAATAAAATTTCTGGGGCAGGAGTTCCTCTTCCAGAGCAGGGAAAGCTTTTTTTTTATTTTTTTTTGCGGTACCGGGGATTGAACCCAGGGGCGTTCTACCTCCGCGCTACACCCCCGGCCCTATTTTTTTATACTTTATTTTGAAACCGGGTCTCACGAAGTTGCGGAGGGCCTCACTAGGTAGAGAGAGAGACAGAGAGAGAGAGAGATAGAGAGAGAGAGCGCGCGAGAGCTGAGGCTGGCCGCGAACCCGGATCCTCTGGTCTCCGCCTCCCAAAGTACTGGGATTACAAGCATGCGCCACCACGCC
>PVJS01062985.1:0-10596 GCA_004027185.1 Glis glis | reverse complement strand
CTCTCTCTCTCTCTCTTTCTACTTAGTGAGGCCCTCGGCAACTTCGTGAGACCCAGTTTCAAAATAAAGTATAAAAAATAGGGCTGGGGTTGTAGGGCGGAGGTAGAACGCCCCTGGGTTCAATCCCTGGTACCGAAAAAAAAAAAAAAGAACTGATCAACAAATTTAGCAAAGTGTCTGAATACAAAATCAATCTTAAAAAATCAGAAACTTTTGTGTATGCCAACCATAAATCCACTGAAAAAGAAATCCAGAAAACATTTCCACTCACGATAGTCCCCAAAACAATAAAATACTTAATAATAAACCTAACCACGGAGGTAAAAGACCTCTATAAGAAAAATAATAAAACATTGAAAAATGAAATTGAAGAACTTAGAAGTTGAAAGGACCTCCCATGCTCTTGGATAAGCAGAAAAAAAAAATCATCAAAATGGCCATTCTTCCAAAAGTGATCTACAGATTCAATGCAATACCCATTAAAATACCAATGTCATTCTTCACAGATATAGAAAAATCAGTCCCTAAATTCATTCAGAACAACAAAAAACCCAGAATAGCGAAAATAGTTCCTAGCAATAAGAACCATGCAGGAGGCATCACAATACCTGACTTCAAACTATACTACAGATCCATAGTAATAAAAACAGCATAGTATTGGCACAAAAGCAGACACATAGACCAATGTAGCAGAATAGAAGACTCAGAAACAAGTCTGTACACTTTCAGACATTGATTTTTGACAAAGGGGCCAAAAACATACACTGTAAAAAAGATGGCCTCTTCAACAAATGGAGTTGGCAAAGCTGGTTATCCATATGCAGAAAAATGGAAATAAACCCCACTTTCTCACCCTGCATAAGAGTCCATTCATAATGGATCAAAGACCTGGAAATTAGACCAGAGACCTTGCAGCAACTTGAAGAGGACATAGGACCAACACTCCAAAACATAGGCATGGGTAAAACTTCCGCAACAAGACCCCAAAGGCACAAAAAATTAAAAAGAGGATCAATATGTGGGATTGCATTAAACTGAAGAGCTTCTGTTCAACAAAGGAAACTATCCAGAACTTCAAGAGAGATTCCACAGAATGGGAGAAGATTTTTGCCAGCTACTTCTCTGATAGAGGACTAATATCTAGAATATACAGAGAACTCAAGAAACTCACTGCCAAAAAATAAAAAAATAAAAATAACCCAATCAAAAAATGGGCAAGTGAACTAAATAGACACTTCACAAAAGAAGAAACACAAATGGCCAATAAGTGTGTGAAAAAATGTTCAACATCATTAGCAATCAGAGAGATGCAAATCAAAACTATCCTGAGATTTCACCTAACCCCAATTAGAAAGGCAATCATTAAAAACACAAACAACAACAAATGCCTGCAAGGATGTTGAGAATTAGGAATTCTAATACATTGTTGGTGAGATTGCCAATTAGTCAACCACTCTGGAAAACAGTGTGGAGGATCCACAGAAGAATGGGAATGAACCTACCATATGACCCAGCAATACCACTCCTAGGTATCTACCTAAAAGAACTGAGACCAAACTACCAGAATAATGCATGTGTATCTATGTTTATAGCTGTACAATTCACAATTGCCAAACTATGGAACCAGTCAAGACGTCCATCAACAGATGAATGGATCACAAAAATATGGGATATGTACACAATGGAAGTTTACACAGTCATAAAGAAGAACAAAATTATGTCATTTTCAGGGAAATAGATGGAACTAGAGAACATTATGCTACGTTAGATTAGTCAGTCACAAAAAGTGAAAAGTCAGATGTTCTCCCTAATATGCAGGAGCTAGGGAGAAAATGGGACATAGGAGGCAATCCAGGCAAAGGAGGGGAAACCTTAGATAAATAATGAAGGCAACCTAACTGAGGAAGATGGGAGGGGGGAAGAGGGAAGCACCTCAATGAATGTGATGTACATACACAAACTTATCATAATCAATCACTCTGCTGATCATGTGAATGAAGGGGAGAGAATATGGCAGGAAATGGGGAAGGGCTCAATGAGTGCTGTATGCATGTATACCTCTATCACCCTGAACTTCAACAAGATGTATGATTACAATGCACCAATAAAAAAAATGAGTACTAAGTACTCAGTACTGTACTCAGTACTGTACATATTCTGCTTTAATTTAAATTAAAAATAGCAAGGAACAATCACAGGATCTTGAACAGATCAAAGACTGAACATTCTCTTGGCAATGGTATTTATTATGCATTGAAAGAAAATAATTTCAATCTGGAATGATTTTTCAGTCAATGTATTTAATAATTTTAAAATTACAGATAACAACAGAATAGGTTTGTAGAATGTCCCTAAATTTGGAGTTGTCCGGCATTTATTCAGAATAAGATTCAGATCATACTCTTGCAGGAGTACAAGAGAAATTATTTCATGTTTTTCTTAGTCTATTATACCAGGAGACACAAGGTTTCTCCAGTGACTGAGGATATTAATTTGTCACTTGATTGAGGAGTTTTCACTCAGTTTTCTATAAAAATGTTATTATTTTTGCTTTTTAAAATCAATGAAAGCCAGGCGTGGTGGCACACACTTGTAATCCCAGTACTTGGGAGGCTGAGACCGAAGGATCCAGGTTCGCGGCCAGCCTCAGATACTTAGTGAGGCCCTCTGCAACTTAGTAAGATCCTGTTTCAAAATAAATAATAAAAAATAGGGCTGGGGGTGTAGCCTGGAGGTAGAATGCCTCTGCATTCAATCCCTGCACTGCAAAAAAAAAAAAAAAGAAAAAATCAATCAATATTTTGTGGGGTATTTTTAATAATAAATACCCTTTACTTCATCAAACTTTCACTCACTGGTTTTTCATTCAGAGATTCTTCATGCCCAAATCTTTATTAAAATGGTTGTTAAATGGAGATTTTACATTTATTTAGCTTTATCATTTATTTTCTGTTCAGTTGGCATGCTTGTGTAGGAAGTTTCTATTCTTTTGCATGTATTCAATAATTTGTATCAAATTTGACTCATGGATTCTAACTTGATATGATGGAATTTAACCCGCTAAAATCACTATTTATTTTGCTATTAAATTGTCATAGATTTGCCCAGTGGGAGTGCCTTCAAGTTAGTTCCTATCATTTTTTGACACATTTGTTGTCATTCTTATTGTGAAGGCTTCTTTCTAATTTGATCTCAAAGTCTTCACCAACATAACCACTCCAGGAAAGCCCTGAGGGTGTGGGGAGAGTTAAGTTCATGTGTGTGGCTCAAGTGACATACAATGAGGCGGTCCATAGGTATTATCCCTGAGATTTTCGAGCAGGACATATGGATTGGCTACTTTAAAGAAAGCTCATGTACAAAAAGGAGACTCATTTATATGATCCCCATGCAGATCATTAGGGTTAACACTATCAGAACCTTTTATTGGTCAAAACTTTGTGCACCAAAGAATTCATGACTATGTTATTGTAAAATATTTACTACTTTCACTCACTGTGATTTCTTGGTGTAGATTTCCCAATTTATTTTCATTAAACCCTATAAGGGCAATTGTGCAATACATGGTAAATATGACCTTTTGTTCAGGAACAACCAAGAAGCACAAACTAGTTAATGGCACCCAATTCTGTATTGTGATTCGCTCAACGTTTAACCAGATCTTACAAAGGATACCAGTTTCCTGTATTTAAGGGACCTTGCTAAATAATTGCAAATTTCAGTGTCCAGTGGCTTTAATAGCATAAACCTTGTAGATACTGAAAATAAGCAATTGAGGTTGTCTAAGAATGTAAAAAAGCACAAATTATTGAGTCTATAGGAGTGGAGAGTTTATATGAAACACAGATTAGTATTCTCAACTAAGATTAAGCAAGATAATTTACTGGGCAGAAAAACATGAAGTGATTTGGAGATAATCATAGAACAGAAGAAATTATAGAGTACAAAAACAGGAATAATCACAAGAATTGTTAAAAATATACTTAATCCACCAAAAAGGAAAATATGTTATAGAAAATTTTTTGTAAAGAAATCTTAGAAACTGAATTACATATCCCTCCTCTTTTCTCAAGGGGAATTCATGAAATAATGAAATGGAAAATGTGAATCTTAAACAACACACACATAAGACTTTCACATACACTAACCCACTTAGTGTGTGCTTTTGTTTCTCATTAACATGTGAAATTCATCTTAATTCAGTCTAGTTTAGGCAATGCCAATCCTGAAGGAGGAAATTCTTTAAAATCTATATTTGTAATAAGGCTCTACAGCGTCTCCTTGATTAAATTAGTATTGGTGCTTTCCCTATTCCAATTAATTTCAATATTTCATTTCAATTTTTTAATCAAAATGCTGGATCCACTTCTTTCTCTGGTAGCGAGAGCTGGCTGCTGTCCAATGAATTGTGTTCACTTAAAGATGCTGAAGTCCTACCCATGTAACTGTGAATGTAATATTATTTAGAAATAGGGTCATTGCAGATGATCAAGTAAATATGAGGTTAGTAGAACACCTCTTAAAAATATAAAATAGAATTTGGACACAGAGGCAGACATAAATAGAGCTAAGAAGATATGAAGACATGTGGAGAATACCAGCTACAAGAGAAGACCTCCTGAGACTACTAGTAGCCAGGAGAGACACATGGGACAGAATCACCTTCACAGCTCTCAGGAGGAACCAAATCTATTGACACTTTATTTTTGAAGTTCTACTTCCTGAACTGTGAGATAATTTTTTGAGGCTTAAGCCACCTAGTTTGTGGTATTTTGTTATGGAAGCCCTACAAAATTAATAAAAGGATTCTTAAAACATGTTGATATATTTATAAAAATTGTTATGAAATAAAATACTTACTATATGAGGTAAAATTTTTAAGATTATAGTTGCTGAGTTATCCTCAATAAAATGTTTCTGTCAGCCTTCCATAAGTATTAAAAAATGTTTTTAACATAACTTATAGATGATATGTCAAGTATTCTAGGGAAAATATTTTCCTATTTCAGAGGAAAACTGGGAGACTCAAGTCAGTGTTATGTAAAAATTTGGAATCTAAGTTTATGTAATCTGCTTGTATCATTCTATTTCTGAACAAGACTCCAGATAAAGAAGTTTTTATAAAAGCATTATGCTAACATATCTTCATCTGTTCTTTTCAGTGAATTCTTTTCTCAGCTCTTACATAATTCTACATATGGATTTATATTTTTTTCTCAGCAGTTATTTCTGGGGACCTGGTCAATTTTGCTTTAGTATTGTATATAATGAATCAAATTTTTGTTCACTATCTGCTATTTCTGACTCATATAGTGTTCCCACTGGCATTCTGGAAATATCTTCAAAATTCCTGTTTGTTCTTTTGAGGTATTATTTAACTTCTTAGTTTTTAGCTATTAAAATAACTTCTCATTCATAATTACTGTTTCCCTCTATTAACAAATGTCAAACATATTTTTCATTATAATTTTTTTTTGCAGTACCGGGGATTGAACACAGGGGCGTTCTACCTCCGCGCTACGCCCCGGCCCTATTTTTTTTTTTTATGCTTTATTTTTGAAACCGGGTCTCACGAAGTTGCGGAGGGCCTCACTAGGTAGAGAGAGAGAGGGAGGAGAGCAGAGAGAGAGAGAGAGAGAGAGAGAGAGAGAGATCGTGCACATGTATGCTGAGGTTGGCCGCGAACCCGGATCCTCCGGTCTCCGCCTCCCAAAGTACTGGGATTACAAGCGTGCGCCACCACGCCCGGCATTCATTATAATTTTTAATGAATATATTTCCAGTAGTATAACCTAATTTTATTTTGTTAGGTGTTTTCTTTTATTTTTTACTCCTTATTTATGTTTAATCCTTTCTGGAAGTTTCTTCATGAAAGCACTGACAAGTGCTTGGTTGTTTATTTGATTCTTTGGTAGCATCCAGCACAGTAGAAAAGGGCAAGAAAATATTGTGGGCTGCATAGATATGTGGGTTCTAATCCCTGGAATCTGTAACTGTTCCTTACATGGCAAAAGTGACTTTGCAGATCTGTTTAAGTTAAAGATTTCAAGATGGTGAGACTATCTTAAATGTCCTTATAAGAAGGAGACAGAGGGAGATTTGAACACACACAGTGCCGGTGATTATGACAATTCTGCCTCTGGCTTTGAAGATACAGAAAGTCCTGTGTCTTCAACATGGAATTTTTTTTCAATATGAATTAGTTAACATCTCTTTCCAGATTTAAGACTAAGATTGTCTCATGGAATTCTAGTTGTTGTTTGAAATCATTAGAACTCCTTCATTAAAATTTGCTTGGTAGGGCAAAAAGTACTTGTTTCCCAAGAGATTCTTCAGAGTATGAAGTTCTATAGGTAAATATAGTGTTCACAATCATCCCATCTTTCTGAGTAATACTTAACCTCTGTGTCCAAAAACCATAACTTGAGTCACTTTCCCATGTGAATAAATACCAGCAGTCCAACTTCTAAAAATTTCCCTTTATACTAAAGGGCTTATTAGTATCGTTCATAAAAGTGATAGTATCAGCCTAACATAAAATTCATAAGTAACTTTTAAAGATAGATTTATTTAAACAAACATCTATCCCTTAGATGAGGCTATATTATTTACAAATTACCATACTGATAAATATTGAAATGTTCCTAAATATTTAGATCCTAAAAACTTAAACTACAGTTGTTTTGTTTTGTGGTACCAGGGATTGAAACCAGGGGCATTATACCTATGAGCTACACCCCAGCCCTTTTACAATTTTTTTTTTTTGTTTAAGAACAGGGTCTTACTAGGATGCTGAGAGTCTCACTATGTTGCTGAGGCTGTCCTCAAACCTATGATCTTCCTGTCTCAGCCTCCCATGTACTGGGATTACAGGTAGGTAGGTGCCACTACACCAGCTTAAACTATATTTTCTTACTCATTCACTCAAAAAATATATTAAGCATTAATTATATACCAGCTACTGCTCTAGGTAGTAAATGATGCCCTCCCAAAGTTACAATTTAGAAAGGGGGGCATGAAAAAATGGAGTAATCAACTAAGTATTTGTAAACAAAGTACAGCTAAAAAATAGTGTTTTATGAAATGGTTTAAGAGGAAGCTATCTTACATAAGATAGAAAGACATCTCTGAAAAGTTAACATTTAAGTTGATAAAGTTAAAATAAAAATAGGATGCCACATTTTTCTTGGAGTGGGAAGAATAAGAGCAAAATGTTTTTAAATAAGAAACAGCTTGATATATCTAAAGATATGAAAATTACATAAAGAAGTGAAACCTGGGAAAGGAAGCAAGAATGAGACCCAGGACACAAATAAGCCTGTCCAGGCAAAAGTGCTTGGTCAAATTTTGAAATATTAAAAGGTTTGTGGAGAAAGCTTAAAGATAATACAATAATTCTGAAACAGCTTCATTGGTAAAAACAAACAGACAAACAAACAAACAAAAGAAACAACTACTTGGGAGAGATTATTCAATACTCTGAAAAAATCACTTCTATTATTATTATTAAAATACAATTTTTGTTATGAAAACCAACAAAAACAACAACTAGCAAAAGATACAAAACAATATCTAAACATTTAGAAATAAGATGATATGTGTGTCCATTGGTATTAGTATGTGAAGACTACTGTATATAACGTAAATAAAGATAGAAAGAGGATTGATTTTGTTTTCTAAAATTGTGCTCTGGCTTCCCTGAGCTTATTGATGTTAGTACATTATCATAAGTTCCAATTAACCTCTGTCATAATTGCTTTTTCAAACATCTTATAAATTACATTGACATTTACCTAATTTTTCTAAAGATAATCACGCTCTAGGAAAAAAAAATGGTTAGGAACCTCTTTTAGAAAACATTTTTTTTTTAAACAGGAGAAAGGATTCTCCCCAAAGTAATGATATAGAGATACAGATATATGAATAGACACATGAAATTTTAAACCAAATATAATTTGTGAAGTCATATAATAGTATCATATTTGAGGACATCAGTATATTCAGAATGTTTTATTTAGAGGACAAGGGCTATAAGTTATTCATAAACACTCATTCCTTGTGCCATTATCCTACTTTTTGTTCTTTCCTTGTCTGTATATTTTTAAAGGAGCCACCCATTATAAATTGTACAATCAACCACTGGCTTCCCTTAGTGCACCACATTCATTTCTGAAGACCCTGAGGTTTTGCTCTTTCCTGGGTGAGCAGGAGTTCATGTGTTTGGTGGGTCTAATCTTTAAGCCAAATTGTTGCTTAAAATCTCAAGTTAAATAAGGCTCATCTACATGTAGGTGATATCTGCTCCAAAAAATATGAAAACTAAATTTGCAAAATTAGACTGGATCAAGATGCATAGTTTTAAGGCATCTGAGGCCAGGTAAATCCTGTTTGCTTACTTTTGATAAGTTATAGAAAATATAAATATAATTTTTATTATAAACCTCCTAAGGAGGTGAATTTACTACACTTTGGAAAGAATTTCTGTTTCTGTTAGCATTCTCACTGCTGTAATAAAAAAAAACACCTGACCATCACGACTTAGAGGAAGAAAGATTTATTTGCTCACATTTTTTGGAGATTTCAGGGGTTCAGTCCATGGTAGGCTGTGTGAAATCTATGGAGCTCAGGGCAAGGCAGAGGGAGGCAGAGAGAGCACAAGCAGAGGGACTCTGCTCTCATGCCATGGAGGATAGAAGCATAGAGAGAAAGAATGGGAGGAAGGACCGTATAAAATCCTGAAGGACTCACCCCCAGGGACCCTTCCTCAGCAACCAAGCCCTGCCTCCAACATGGTTTCCTTGTCTCTGTGAGGTCTAGGGGGGTATTCTAAATTCAAATCATAAAATTTCCTTTGTTTCTTTTTCATTCTAGGAGTAATTGTCAAGTACTTTAATAGAATTAATGACAATTTGGAAGAGTGGGCTATAATTATTAAAAAGTAATACTTTAATGTCTTATATCCAGAACCTGTTAGAACCAATATTTAATAGTATATTACAATATGCTTGCCTATCTTTAGTAGCTACATTCTAACAAAGGAATCAAAAATGAGAGAAGGAATTATAGAGAAATATAGAAACATGTACAGGAAGGCCATGGAAGCATATATTTAAAGATACAATCAGTTTTGTAATTTCATATTTATGCACAATATGAAATATTCTGTTTCTGTTAGGAAGCAATTATAAAAAAATGAAATTTAAGACATTCAATTAAAAAGGTCTGACATATCTATAAGGTTTAATATGTATATTAAAATGATAAGTATAAGAATTCATTGGTTAAATGTATTGATGATCTTCTTGAATTGTTATTGATTATTGCTAAAGCATAGTTAATAAAATTGATAAAATTCCAAAGAATATAAACACATTTTTAAATTCTACTGAAAATTCAGAAAATGATGTCTAACAAGTTGGTTCTAAAAATTCATATAAAATTCTAAATTGTAACCAGAATATATGGTACATTATAATTATTAAAAAACATGAATGCGCTGGGTGTGGTGGCACGCGCTTGTAATCCCAGTACTTTGGGAGGCGGAGACCGGAGGATCTGGGTTCACATCCAGCCTCAGCTCTCTCTCTTTCTCTCTCCCTGTCTCATTCTCTCTCTCTCTCTCTCTCTCTCTCTCTCTCTACTTAGTGAGGCTCTCCACAACTTCGTGAGACCCGATTTCAAAATAAAGTATAAAAATAGGGCCGGGGATGTAGCGCGAAGGTAGAACACCCCTGGGTTCAATCCCCAGTACCGCAAAAAAAAAAAAACATGAATGCATATTAAATGTCATTATTCAAATGAGAGAAGTTATGATGCATTCTTGATTTTAAATACATATCATATATATAACATATTACATATATGATGATATATGACTATTTTTACATTCACTTGTATATAATTATGTAAATTTATATAACTATACTAAATGGAATAATTTATATTATATTTAAATATTGATCAGCATGCACATATTATATGTTGTTAAACATTCATAGGCTGAAATCTGTTTAAATTTCTCTGCTTTCCACATATTATAATAGGATTTTAGATTATCACAGTTCTCATAATAAACTACAACATCAAGAGTCTTTATTCTATGACAATTTCAAAGCATGTAACACCTTTTAAAGACTTGGAAAAGGTGTGAAAAATAACAAGAAATGAAAATAGACAATAATTCTTCTGATTTTTAGAAGCATACTTTCCTTGGAGTTGTAGTTGTTAGCTTCTCAATTTTTGAAACATCCCATTTAAAATGTATTGTTTTTAAAATAATTTTATTTCCTGGAATAAAGTCAAATATATTGGTTGATTAGTACTATTCAGAATGAATATAAGAAGTAATAAGTATATATTGAAATAAATACAGATATGGTAATTATAGAATGAAGTTTCATTACCATCCTTAACTTTTATCTTAGTTAAATAGAATACTTAATATTCAAACAATCATCTATATATAGGAAGATGTTATTCCTCTTTCTGTGAGTATAAGGGATTTTATTAATTTATTCAATATATAGTATTGTGTGTATACATATATTATGGAATAGAATATATATTTAGAAATCTTAAAAACAATTTGGCTTTACA